>JBCEWC010009475.1:0-18697 GCA_038996855.1 Solanum aculeatissimum
ATGCAAGAATCATGATATAGAATAACATAATTTAGCACTTACACAAAGAAATTGACGAATAAAAAATCCAACTCTTCAATAGAAATCAAAATACGAATCAAGAACATAAAATTTATTTTTCACTCTCTAAAACTACTAAAAACTATGGACTAATATGAACTCTCTAGAAAGTTAATGAAAAATAACCTAAAAACCTATTTATAATGTCTAAAATACAAAGCCAAATTGAAATAGGAAAACTGTGTCGACACACTCCACGGGCAAGTCTACGACTCATACTACAACCCGTGAACTATTCCATGACCCATAAAAAGTTCTGCGGATTATCAAAAACTTCTATATCAACATACTCTACCCAAAACCCATGCCAACCCTGTAATCTTGGAAAATAAATATAAAACTCATCATATCTACTAACATCGCTTTGAGAACAAATAAAATTCCAAGTTTTAAGCATAAAAAGTATTGTATTTTGGCAGTACATCACTCGATAGAGTTGAAAGAATTGAAGGAACAACTAATAGATTTGCATTATAAGGGGTTCATAAGGCCTAGTGTGTCACCATGGGGTGCTCCCGTATTGTTTGCAAGAAAGAAGAATTGTTCACTTCAGATATGTGTGGATTATAGGCAATTGAATAAAGTAACCATAAAAAATAAGTATCCACTTTCAAGGATCGATGGCCTATTTGATCAACTACAAGGTGCAAGCTACTTTTCTAGGATTGATCTCCGATTCGAATATCACCAATTGTGGGTGAAGGAAGATGACATTCCAAAGATAACATTTAGAACTTGGTATGGTCATTTTGAGTTTTTGGTTATGTCATTTGGACTAACAACTGCCCCTGTCACTTTCATGGATTTGATGAACAGGATTTTCAAGACATACTTGGACATGTTTGTGGTGGTGTTCATAGATGATATATTGGTGTACTCACGGGATGTAAAGGAACATAAAAATTATTTTAGGATTGTGTTACAAACATTAAGCGATAGAAAACTCTTTGCCAAGTTCATCAAGTGCACATTTTGGCTAAGAGAAGTGACTTTTTTTGGTCACATTATCTCAAGTGATGGTATTAGAGTTGACCCAAAAAGAATGGAGGCTGTGAAGAATTGGCCTAGACCATTGTCCCCATTCGATATTAGAAGCTTCTTCGGTTTGGTGGTTATTGTAGAAGGTTTATGGAGGGATTTTACACTATCACTTCTCCTTTGACAAGATTGACACAAAAGAAGGTAAAATTCCAATGGTCTGATGAATGAGAGAAGAGTTTTTAAATGTTGAAGGATCGCTTACTTCGGCTCCTATTTTGACATTGCTCGAAGGTCCGGATGGTTTTATTCTGTATTATGATGCCTCACATATAGGTTTGGGCTATGTTTTGATGCAACATGGAAAGGTTATTGCCTATGCTTCGAGGCAATTGAAAGTGCATGAAAAAAACTACCCGCACATTATCTTTAATTATTGGTGGTTGTGTTTTCACTAAAGATTTGGCGACATTATCTATATGGGGTGCATATTGATAAATTCACCGATTATAAGAGTTTGCAATATGTGTTTAGCCATAGGGATTTGAATCTAAGGCAAAGAAGATGGTTGGAATTATTAAAGGATTATGACTTGAGTGTGATGTATCACCCCAACAAGACTAATGTTGTGGCCGATGCATTGAGTAGAATGTCTATGGGCAGTATGACACATGTTGAGAGTGAAAATTAAGAGTTGGTCAAAGAATTACATCGTTTGGATTGTTTGGGTGTGAGGGTGAATAGTTTGAATGATAGTGGTGTATTGGTGCCAAATGGGGCGGAATCATCTTTAATGGAGGAGGTTAAAACAAAACAAGACATGAATTCTACCTTGGTTGAATTAAAGAAATTAGTGGTTGATAAGAAGGTGGAGGTCTTTTCACAAGGGGGAGATAAAGTATTGTGTTACTGTCACGACCCAAAATTGGGTTGTAACTAGAGAACGATAACATAAAGCAAAAACAAACTCATAATGAATCGGCCAATACTATGCCATTCCCAATATTTGTATTAGGACTCTTTACTTTCCAAATTAGCTTTGGGAGTGTGAGATAGGCAGACGGGGAGTACGCAGCTGAACAACCGCCGGGGTTTCCAGCAGTGATAGCTGAACTAATCAGATGAGTCATCCCAAATCTGGAGTTGACATTTAAATCAAAAATCAACATCGGATCCCGCTTATCCGAAAATGGATTCATTATGCTTAAAGCTTGTATCCTTCTCTTTACTTTCCTCACGAACATCCTCTCTGGTAGAGTCTTTGGAATTGTTAGCCTCCTCCCAGTACCAACATTCTTTTTCCTTTCAAGGACTCGACAATTACTCAACATATGTCCAAATTGTTTTTACAGTGCTTGTAATATTTTAGGATGCCCTCATACATTAACTTTTGATAGTAGTTTTGTAACTTATAGATGAATATAATGATCAAGTGATTAAGTTTTTTTTTAGTTAATCTGCTTTTTTATTATTTAAATATGTGAATTTTCAATAGTGACCTGCTTTGTTGGAGTTATTCCATGAAAATCTTGGTTAAGTATTTATTGAAGCAATCATATATCTTTTTTTTAATTTTTCTTCTGAAAAAATCGACACAACATGTATGAAATGTGAACTCTTAAATTTCATAAAGTATCAAAGTAATCAAGTTAATCTTTCTTATTAGCCTACCATGATCAAGAAGAATGGAACTAGCGCCATTGGCACAAGTAAAAAGTAGTGAGCAAGTTTGAAAAAATTATGGGACATCATTTTCCTCTTTTCTTTTCTTTCAAGGGAGAAAATTTTCATCTATACTTATTGCTTTTACATAAATTTCTAAATATGTTTGTTTTTGAAAATTTATTTTTTTATTTTTTATATCCCAATTTATTCTAGTCAATGAGGATCTAATTTCTATCATTATATAGTTATTAAAAAAATTATGTGAATTTCTTGTGCAAATCTTTTCAAGAAATTGAGGTCAATTATCTACTTCAAAATGCTCGACTTGTGGATTGATGATTTCATAAAGTTTTATTGCAGATTTTATTAGAGATTTTAATTACATTTGAATTAAGAGTTAAGTTGGTTTCATGTTGAGATTATCTTATTTGGCTAGAGTTTAATTTTACTTGAGATAGAATAGATATTTATTCTGACATTGTTTAACTTTTACAGAACACTTATAATATGCTACTTTGTTCATTGATTATAATATTAGAACATATTTGCTTTACATATTATTTTAGGTTTATTATAAAATAAGCATTTTTTTAATACACTAATTAAGTATAAGTATTTGTGTCTTAAGAAAAACTATATAGAGAATTTTCAGGGATGTTTAAAGAAATTTGATGGTGACATTAGCTTAAATGTAGAAAATTAATATGACATTTTGCAAAATTTAAAAGAATGTCATTAATTTTTATGACATTCAATAATTTTATTTGTTGACATTAACTAAAGTGTCAAATATTATAATGTGACATTCTATAAATGCTCTAAGTGTCGAATTGTTTTTACCAATATTTAATCTAAATGTTAGAAATGTTAAGTGACGTTTCATAAATGCCACAAAATTCTTATTGACATTTAATTAAATGTCAAGAATAAATGTCATATATCTCATATAAACATTTACCTAATTGTCAAAAATAAATGTCATATATCTCATACTAACATTAACCTAAATGTCAAAAATAAATATCATAAATGTTTTATTGACATTAGCCTAAATGTCAAAAAATAAATATTGTAAATTTCTTATCGACATTCACCTAAATGTCAAAAACTAAATATCGTAAATTTCATACTAACATTTATTTATATGTTACAAAGTAAATTTCACAATTTTTTTTAATATTTACTTAAATGTCACAGAGTAAATGTCACAAATTCTTTCAGACAATTATCTAAATGTCGGAAAATTCTCGACACTAAAATTTACTACATTTGGTCCAAATGTAAAATAAATATCAGTAAATAAATTTGTGACATTTTAACACCTTAATACAACATTTATAAAATGTTGTTGTATCTTCACTTTCTTGTAGTGATACGAGTCTATGTTGTCTTTGACTTGATTACCTTGTTTACTATTGAGACTTATTCTGCTCTTTTATGGACTATAATATGTGATGCTTATTATTCTTTGTATATGCTCATGTTGATATGTAAGATGGCTTGGTTGGATTCCTTCGAGTTTTCGATCTCTATGTCACACCTAAGGCCTAGTTTGAATGGTAACATTTACTACTTCAGCTTATATTGAAAATTTGAGACCATTTCATTTACTATTTTGTTAAGGGTGAGCTAGGAATATGTCCATAGCCCCTGCCTATATTACTTCACTTATAGACATGTTAGATATTGTGTATGGATTCTATGTTCTCCTTTCATTTCTAATTAAGGTTGCTTCTTTCTTTAAAGTTCTTTGTGGCACATTCCCTATTATTTCATAGTTTTTGTTTGATGTTTTACTTACCTTATGAATGCTCATGTATTATATGTTAAAATGGCTTAGTTGAGGTCATTCGAGGTTTCGATACCTAACTTAGGTCTAAACAAATTTGTATCAGAGCACAAGGCTCTAAAGTGTCCTAGAAAGTCCAACATGCCGCATAAAGTAGAGTCTTATTCATGGGTGTAGAGCGCGCCAAATCTATGAGTAGGAGGCTATAAGGCATTTTAGAAAAATATTCACTTCTTTCATGATCTATGTCATGCGATAGAGTGCACTTTAAGGCTTTTCCCCTCCAACGCTTGTTCTTTGTGATTTTCAGAAAATATCTCCACTAAGGCACAAATGCAATGGAGAAACAACAATAGTGAGGAGCAAGCTCCTCCAGTTCCTCAAGCACCATGTGATCTTATGTCCGAGCCAGTCACTAATGCAAAGTTCCAAACCGCCTTTCAAATGTTAGCACAAGTGGTGACAATCCAAGCCAGTCAAGGAGGGATGGTTCAAGGTGTGGGAATGATGACAACACGAGTTTGGGACTTTATGAGAATGAATTTATCCAAATTTTATGGTTCCAAAGTGGATGAGGATCTACAAGAATTTATGGATGAGGCTTATAGGATCCTGGACATCATGGGTGTATCTCTAAGTAAGAAAGCATAACTAGCATCCTATCAACTTAAGAGTGTTGCTAGGATATGGTATGATTAATGGAAGAGTGAGTGTGTTGAAGGATTGAGTCTCAAAGCTTAGGAAGAACTCTAAAGTGCATTTCTTGATCGATTCTTTTCGTTGTAGTTAAGGGAATCCAAAGTCTAAGAGTTCATCAATTTTCACCAAGGAAGCATGAGCATGAAGGAGTATGCCCTCAAATTCACTAAGTTGTCTAAATATGTTACATTCATGTTTTTTGACCCAAGGGCAAGAATGATTAAGTTTTTGATGGGTGTCTCAGAATTGGTGTTGAAGAAGTGTAAGATGGCTATGTTAATAAAAAAATAAAAATTTCTAGGCTTATGACGTATGAAGAAGAAATAAAAGATTAGAAAAAGAGAGAGAAGGCTAGAGAGTCCAATAAGGCTTGGGTTTATGGTGGTGGCTTTTCCCGCCAAAGGCCGCAAAATAGTGGAAATGATGGGCAAAAGCAGTCAAGGCAAAGTTCATTTAACACTTCGGCCCCAAGGTTCAACAAAGATGAGGGATCAAACCTCAAAGCTCAAGGAGAAGGTTCAAGTACTCAAACTACTTCCACTTGCAAGAAATGCGGGAAGACTCACAAGAGATAATGTCTAGCTAGATCCGATGTGTGCTTTAGGTATGGGAAATTGGGCCATCATACTAAGAAGTGCAGGGGTGGTGGTAGTATACCTCAGGCTCAAACTCAGACAGGTACCGTGTAATGACCCTGGACGTTAGTTTTTGGCAATTTCAACTAAATTACCATTTTGCCATTCTTAAAAGTTTTCTTAGATTATTTTTGGATAAGTCTAAAAGTGGAATTTTGAAAACCTTGTAAAAAATTGAAGTTTTGTAAAAGAAAGAGTTTTCAAAGGTTTAAAGTTGGAAATTTTGAGTTTTGAGGTCATTTTGAGTTTCGAGTATCAGAATTTGATTTTGTTGATTCCATCATTTTCAAAATACTGAATGTGGTCTAGGAGAACTTACAGAACTAAATTCGGAGTTAAAACAAAGATTTTAGGCTCAAAGTTGTATTTCTAGTTCATTTTGGATCATAGGTTTGACTTTGGTCAACATTCGAAGTTCTGGAGCTCGTGTCAAAATTCTGTCAGTTCCAGTGATTCCAGGTGGTGAAACTAACGCTAGAAATGACTTCATTGCTATTTTTAGAGCTTCCGTGAATATTTAAAACTTTTGAGTCTAAAACTAGTTTTAATGATATTTCTCAAGTTTGGGACCACGAGGGTTCTAGATTCGAATTCTAACAATTCCATTGAGTGTGGATCATCATTTCTGGTAGGGTTCCATGCATGGTCTGTGTTCATAGGGTTCCGAACGAATTCTCGAGGGTCCAGTTCTTATTTTGGAAAGTTGTGTTTTGCTGGTTTTAGTTGTTTCTGGTGCAAGTCCAGGTTCTTCTCCGCGATCGCGTCCAAAGCTTCGCGTTCGCGGAGGTCAATTCACTTAAACCTTTGTGCTCGCAGGATGGGGTTCGCATTCGCTGAGTTGTTGTGTGTGAGGTTTCCCAAGCCTCCGTGTTTGTGGTGTGCTAGTTCCTCTTGACCTCCGCGTTCGAAGACAATGCTCTGCGTTCGTTGAGTATTTTTCCTACTTGGACAATTTTCTCTTTTAAATACGGGATGTAAACTCCTTTCGCCATTTTTGACATTTCCAAGCTCGTTCTAAGGGGGAATTTTCAAGGCTTTTAAGGCAAATTGATTGGGTAACTATTTTCTAACTTATTCCATTGTTTTACATTGATTAATTTATGTTTTTAACTTCTAATTTTGGGATTTTAATGGTGTAAATGGAGGATTTTCAGATATGATTTTTCCAAACTTTAATCACTAATTTCTCATTCTATTAGCTTCATTTTAAATCCGTTTTCACTGTTGGATTTCTTGTAATCATCCATAGATTTTTAGATTCTGGCAACATTTTTCGGCATGAGATTTTTTTACCATTTTACCCTTTTTCTCTGAATTGAGTGAATTTAGAGTAATTAGATTCGTTATGTGATTGTGATATCATATTTCAATAGATTATGATGATTTGGAGTACCAAAAGAGGGGGAAATAGCGATTTTAACTTGATTTGAAACCTTGCTTGAGGCAAGTGGACTTCTAACCCATTGTTAAGTATGAATGAACCTTGTATGCTCCTTTGTGTGTGAAATTAAGTACTATGAGGGCAGAATTGTATCACTGTAGGCTAGATCATGTTATTTTAGATAGAATAATCGTTCATATAAGGATTTATTTAGTTTGTAAATTAACTGTGGGTTCGTGACCTATGTGATCTTATGAATTATATGATCTGGATAGTGAGATGGTGCTTATATTGTGATATAATTGATATATTGACACTGTGGTGATATTGAGATACTTGAGAATTTATTGGTTTCTATTTTGAGGTACATGATATATATATATATATGGATATCTTGCATATTTTATTACCATGAGCATGCCTTTTTGTCATTATTTTGTGCATTGCTTGATATCCATTAATGATGAGAAGCTGAAGGAAAATGGTTCCAGCGGATATTATGGTCCATGTGTGGCCCCGATGATATTGAGATATTGGTGACATGAGCTGAGAACATTGTTGACCATGATCACAGATACACGGTCCACGTATGGACCCCATGGGTTCTGACTAAGGCAGAAAACCATATCTAATCAGCGGATGTGTATTATAGGATAGACATGCATCACAGTTATTTGACATTGCATTGCATGATATACACCTCATGGCATTTACTTCATCTCACATCATATTTGATTGATACTGTTGTATGTTGCATACTTACCTTATCCCTATTTGTGAGTAAGTGTTGGATCTACCTGTATTCTTGTATATTGAGATATCATGCCAGTTGATGAGAATATCTATATTAGTGTGATCTATATATTATATCGTGCTGGGACTTTTCTGAGTGCAGGGTTGTAGTTTGACGGATTGTGGTTGGGATTTAAGGAGTTACTTGTATTCTTCATTGCTTTACTTTAGGTCAGTTATATTTCGCTGAGTACCCTGTTGTTTGATGTTCACCCCTTGCTACATTTTTGTAGGTTGTGAGCCCAGTCCATCCTATTAGATTTATATTCATTGGATCGAGCTACTGGATCACCTAAGAGGTAGCTGCCTATGGCATCAACAACCCTTTGAGGATCCTATTCTATATTTTTTGTTCTATTTGACGACTAGACATTATGATTTTTACATTTCATTTGGATATTCTGTATTTAGAAGCTTGTACATGTGACACCAGTTCTTGGGATGGTTGTAGTTATTTTTTTCCGCATTTATATATCTTATTAGACTGTTATCTTCTGCTTTTACTAATTTTGTTAAGTTGTTGGGTTTTGGGATGACGCGCCTTTGTGGGATAGGTGAGTGTCATAACACTCAGATTTTGGGTCGTGATAATTTGGTATCAGAGCCCCAGATTCATAGGTCTCACATGTGTACAAGTCCAGTCTAGTAGAGTCTTAAAGATCGATGTGGAGACGTCTGTTACTTATCCTTGAGAGGCTATGAAGGTTGTTAGGAAATTCTTTGTTGCTTCTTTCTAATCAAATCATTTGTGGGTCTTTGTTAAGTGCCAAATTGTCACGACTAAAGAAGGATGAAATAAAGTAGAAATACAATCATATAACATAAGAAACCTCCCAAAACCTGGAGTCACGAGTACAAGAGCATCTAAAGCGGTACTACTGAAGAGTAAAATACAACTGTCACAAAGGAAAATACAAGGTTGTCTCATACTATCCGATACATAGTCTAATAGAAAAGAAATGAAAGATGTTCCGAAGATCGACAATGACTCCAAGTTTGAGCCTCATCGTAAGGATCTAGGTGATATCCACAACACTCTAATAGAATGACAAACTATCCTGTCCCAAACCCTGTGTATGATCTGCAGGGGTGAAATAAAGTAGGGGGAGTACACCGAATGTACTTAGCAAGTTTAACTGACTAGGTAAGAGAAATCAAGCAAGTATGCAATAACGAAGAATCCTAAACACCTGCATAACAAGGTTAGTACATAACAACATAATCGAAGATAATAATAAAGACAAGAATAGATAAAGATGCAATAAATATGAAGTGTGTGGATGTAATGACGTCGCAGTCCATGAATGAGGTGGAATCACGACCATCGCAGGGTCGATGTACTCATCTATCGAGCTAAAGCTACATGATAGGACTCAAGGGCGTCACAGGCATTGTACTCAAATAATACAAGTATAATACATGATGTGTGCATGCCAATGCCAACATATATAAGTATGGTGTATGTATATCAATGCCACTATAGAGTAAGATATGTGCACACCAATGCAGCAATAGAGGAAGATATATGCATATCAGTTCAACAATAGAGTAATATATATGCATACCAGTGCGATAATAGGGTATGATATGTGCATACCAACGCAATAATAAAGTAAGATATGTGCATACCTGATGTGTTGCAGAAATGCAGCACCTTTGATGCTTAAAACTTAAAATTTTGTGTGTTCTCAAAGCGATGTTAGTAGATTTGATGTGTTTGTGTGTTTGTTTTGCAGGATTTCAGTGTTGGCATAGTTTTTGGACAAAGTGGATTGAAACAGTAAAATTTGATGATCCACGGAACTCTTTATGGGCCGTGAAAATATTCACGAGCTGTAGATGAAGTCTCGTATCAATTTCCAGTGAGGGGTGAATTTCTAAGTTGAACTCTACAAAGGAAGCAGACGAGTCGTATAGTGTGGTCATGCCCTGAGGATCAAAAAGTGGAGAAGTTCTGAAAAGTCATCAGATGAAACCCCCCACAGGTCGTAGAATCTTACAGGGCCCATGGAAAGGTCTCGTGGAAGTAGTCTCCAGATTTCAGTTACATTCCACGAAACCACAACGTACGAGTCATAGAATGATGCACGAGCCGTGAACCTATCCATAGAATATGCCAACACAGTTTTCCTATTCCATTTTGGTTTTGTATTTTACACATTATAAATATATTTTTAGGTTATTTTTTAAAAAGTTTTACCAGCAGTCACGAAGTTTGAACAAGATTTTAGACGATACACTTAGGATTTATTATATTTTGATAGGACAAACATTATTATGTGTTCTTAATTCAACCTTGTGGTTCTAATTGAAGAGTTAGATTTCATATTCTTAATTCATTTGTGTAAGTGTTGAATTATGTTACTCAACTTCATAATTTCTACATTTATACTGATCATGCATAGCTAAATCCACAACTAGGGTTATGGGAACCATGAGGAACTAACAAGGTAAAATTGGATATTATATAATTCTTGGAAGGTAGGTTAGGTTGTATTAATTAATCCTCTTCACTTTAACTACTTTTTAACGGAGGCCTACATTAGAACTCTCCTAGTGTTACTTGCTGAATCAAGGAATTAATAAATAGGAAAAAAGATAATTAACAGGATTCGATTGAGATGTTCTCGTCTAATCAACCAAACTGTATCAAGGGGAGGTTGTACTGAGATAAAAAGTAAGGGTTAGTAATGTCACATCACAGAGATAGATCAAGTTCTGGGATAAAATTTACCTATTCACTGGATCAAAAGTTTAGGTGAATCTAGCTTACTATCTAACACCTACAAACTAAAAAAGATTGCATTTATCCGTTAATACCAAGTTAGGTATTTGTGAAGAACACATGACCCTAGTTAGCTCTTCTACTAGTTTCTCATCACCCGCATTCATTTAGTTTAGTTAATTTTATTTTACAAAAGACCCCCTTTTTCGGGAGATAAGTAGGTTAATCATTCCAAATTATATTGAATTAATTCTTGAATCTACCATATTCTCTGAGGGATCGACCCTAACCTCTGTTAGGTTAATTACTTGACAGTGATCGCTTTGCCTTAAAAAGAAGGTGTGTCTTGAGCGACATCAAGTATTTTGGCGTCATTGTCAGAGAATATGGCTAGATTTGGTTAATTCAAGTAATTTTGGGGGATTAATCCCTATTTCCCTTATTTTATGTTTTGTTATTTTTGCTTTTGTGTGCAGGTGTATTGTATGCACAACACTCAGAGCCGAGGTAATCCCTTGACTCTTTTTTATCCAGAGATCCAAAGAACACTAAGGAGGATGGTCCAAGACAATACGAACAATGTTACTGGTGATGCGGAAAATGTAACACTTAATTTGAATGATGAAAAACCACTGTTGTTGAATCCACAACCATAGGGTCTGCAAGCCGCATCAAATCAATGGAACCAATATCGGCTTAACCCTATAGCGGTGGATGTTACAGGAGCTATTGTGTTACCCCCCATTATCGGATGACACAAAGTTCATCATTTCAAGTGGATTTCTCTAAATGCTGCAGAATCACGGGTCGTTTGCGAGCCTACCATCAGAGGATCCACATAACCATCTACACAACATTGTATTTGTCTGTAAGAGCATGATAGGGAACCAAAATCTGTCCATGGATGTCGTTGGGCTTCGTGTTTTCCCACTTTCTATTACAGGGATTGCAACATTATAATTATTTGAGCTCTCATAGAGTTCGATTACCAGTTGGACAGAATTGTAGACAACCTTTCTAGAGAGGTTTTTCCCCAGCAGATACCTGGTGGTTCGATCGGTGCTACATAGGAGAGGTTCACTAAGTGTTTGAGATATGTCCCTGACCACAAGATTGTTGATGAAACCCTGGTTGAGATCTTCTATAAAGCCCTTGATGAAAATGGTCAAGCGGTTGTTGATACTATTATGGGGGACTCTTTTATAGATCGTCCACTCCAGGAGGTTGCTGAGAGATTTAAAAGGGTGGTCAAGACAAACAGTGCATGGGGTATAAGGGAAAAGTCTACTATGAGGAGTTCATTCTCGATTAACACTAGTTTGGCGCAGAGGAAGTGATGCATAAACTTGTGCGAATTAATACTAATGTAGAGCTATTAATGAAGCAGAATCTGGAACGAGTCAATGTTGTAGCTCATTAACCTCCATGTACACCCATGTAAGAGGAGCCTTATTATGAGGAGGATACATGTTTTGTTGCTAATCAGATGACGAGTTTCTAGACCAACGCCCAAGGGTCCAATCAGGACTATTGGCACCAAGGTCAAGGGAACTAAGGTCGGAACTTTGGGAGAGATGACGCCTTCAGAGATAACAACAGAGGAGGCTATTATTATAGAAATAAGGGACCGGACATATATGCTGAATATTGTCACAGAGATGGCTTTAGAAATGGTCCATATGTTCCACCACATAATTGGGATGGCTTCTCTCACATTGAGGAGATGTTTGACCGGTTGTTGAAGAAAGTTGATGCACAGGACGAGACACTAAAGGGGGTGAAGTCTGACATCTCCGGCATTGACCAAAAGATTGAGTCTCACTCTGTGAAAATTAAGTAGATGGAGAAACAATTTGCCAGATATCAACTCAGTTGAACCAATGCCAAAAAGGTACACTGCCCAGTAACACAATGAAAAATTCCAAAAATGAGGGGCAGTGTATGGCAATCACAACTCGCAATGGAAAGTAGACCATTGATCCTCCAGTGCCATTGGATGATGATGATGTTCATGATGAGAGTGTTGTGAATAGGCAGACTTAGACTGGAGATGATCATGCAGAGAACGAAGAAAGCAATGCAGCGTCGAAATAGTTGAGACCCATTTCTCGTCCTCCTCCTCCCTTCCCTCAAAGACTAAAGAAAAAGGAGGAAGAGGGTAAGTTCAAACACTTTCTCTTTATGTTGAAGTAGCTCTCTATAAATATCCCATTGATTGAGGCATTGGAGAAGATGTTTGGGCACGCAAAGTTTATGAAGGATCTGGTTATAAAGAAGCGTACTATGAGACAAGAGCTCTTACAAGAGCACCAATATTGCAGTGCAATTTCAAATAGGCCCTTGGTGTAGAAACGAGAAGACCCAAGAGCATTCACCATTCCCTACACCATAAGTGATGTAGAGTTCACAAGGGCATTGTGTGATCTCGATGCCAGCATAAATTTAATGCCCATTGTGATCTTCAAGAAACTTGGTCTGACAGCCCCTACCCGTACGAGCATAAGACTGTTGATGGTTGACCGCACGGTGAAAAAGCCTGTGGGGATACTGTATGATGTCCTCATCAAAGTGGACAAATTTATATTTCCCCTAGACTTTGTGATCCTAGTGTGAAAGGTCGATTTGGAAGTCCAAATCATCTTGGGAAGGCCTTTCTTAGCCACTAGACAAGCCCTGGTGGACATGGAATCAGGTACTGAATCACGAAAGGCTCACAAGCCGTGTGAGGCCTCACGATCCGTGAGGCAGGTCGTGTGACCTCCCACGAGGTGTGGTAAAGTGTTTTGGGATAGCCTTGGCCTACATATCGATTCTATGTCTAAGGTTAACATTCCAGGAATCACATCGTCTTGATGGTGAGGTTCATGGGTCGTGTGAAGGCTCAATACCCCTGAACGTATCCGTGTGACTTCCAGTGAGCTACCAAGGCTCTGTGCCAAGGCTCTGAGCCAAGGGAGGCTTCAAGGACCACCTCACGGTCCGTGTGAAGCTTCACGGCTCGTGTGCCTGGCCATATGGTTGTGAGAAAAGAATTTCTCTAAGTATGGAATCTTCATGGGAAAAGTTGTTCAAGTGTGGCTTCACGGAAGGGGTTCACGGATCGTATGGCCCCTCACGGTCCGTGTAGTTGACCGTGTGGGTGACGTTTCAAATTTTCCCATCCATTGCTGGATTGATGCTCGTCTTCAAGTGTGGCTTCATGGAAGGGGTTTATGGATCGTATGGCCCCTCACGGTCCGTGTAGTTGACCGTATGGGTGACATTTAAAATTTTCCCATCCG
Source organism: Solanum aculeatissimum (assembly GCA_038996855.1). Classification (NCBI taxonomy): domain Eukaryota; kingdom Viridiplantae; phylum Streptophyta; class Magnoliopsida; order Solanales; family Solanaceae; genus Solanum; species Solanum aculeatissimum. The sequence continues at coordinate 14,006 of JBCEWC010009475.1, forward strand.
TTGTTGGATTGATGCTCTTCTTCAAGTGAGGCTTCACGGTAAGGCTCACGGACCGTGAGTCACCACATAGTCCGTGTAGTGCACTTCGTCAGTGACAGTTCCAGTTTTCTTCCTCATTTCATTAATGGCTTAATTGTAATTTTTAACCACTCCTAGGGTCGTTTTAACATTTTTAAACCCTCCAAAAAATCTGATTTAGCCCTATTCATCATTATTCAATTCAAATTCTCTCAATTGCTCTCAAAACTCCATTGAAGGCTAGCTTGGGAATCAAGGGAAACTCAATTCTTCTTCAAATTCTTCTTGTTCTTCTTGATTAATTAAAGGTATGTGGGATTGATTCATGGTGCTTCTTTCAACCATGAAGACCCAAAGCCTTCTTCTTCAATTTTAATGGATTTTGCTCTCTTTGAAATTGGGTCTTTTAATTTACGAATGATTTAATTCAATTGAGTTGTGGACTATATTTTAATATTGATTTTAAGATGAATTAAGCCCTTAATTGATGAATTCCATTAGTTTTATGAAGATTCAAAAATGCATGTCCCCTTTGTTCTTTAACTCAAGCATGGGTAGTATGAATTATGCTTTCAATTGATGATTTCATTATATTTTAAGTATGAATCAATTTTTATTATGATGATCTAAATGTTGATATCAATTACCCATGCTATCCAATGATTCATCCATGCATTGCTTTCATGAGCATGAAAGGCTTGATTTGATAAAACTCTTGATAAGGGCTTGACCCTCTTGATATGACTTGACTTGATCTTGGTAAGACATGGGATTTGACTAGAATGTGATCACATCTTGTCTTGATATGACTCTATGAGCATCTTGGGTATTTTATACTATATTGTTATGTTAGAATGAGCTACTCCTATGCATTGGTCTATGGATATGATTTTTGGAAACTCTTGTTTGGCTTTTTAGCCTAATTATGGAAAGACTTAAAATATGATTTGGGCTCTTTAGCCAACTTTGCATTGTATGGATTTGAAGTATTGAATCTCCATTCTGAAAGCTTGTATATGTATATGTATTCCTGTGGGATGAGACTTACTATCGAGGGATTGGAGTCAGGGCGGGCTATCTCCAAGGGTCCATACTCATTTCCATCAAATCATGTGCCAACATGGGATATCTCCCAAGATGGGATGACTTGTTTTGTTACCCCCCTATTTAGGGTGGCTTGGGATCTACCTGGCAAGTAGTCCAATTTCAAGTAGTAGCTCGTTTAGTCTCTCTTGTTGTCGGTTGAGGTCACATCCCCACTATGATTACGTAGGTTTGCATTCATACATCATGGCTTTCATGGCATATTGAGATAATACTCTCCCTTGATTATATTCATCTTCTATATATATACAAGTGCCCATGCCATCTAGCTTGCGTGATAGGTTCATGTTCATGTGCATTGCATGCCCCCATACTTAGTACATTATATGTGTTAACCCATACTCTTTGTCTACATGATCTAACCATGTAGGGACCGAAGATGACATTCATCCACCGTTGGACACTTAGTTGAGATCTTGGACTTGTTGTTAGTGGTGAGCCCTATACTCTAAGGACAACACCCACCTTCCTCTATCTTATGTTTTATTTCATTTTATCTATCTTGTGACTTGAGGGTAAGCCCGAACTATGTTGAGGTCCCCGTCTTATTGTTTTAGAGGCATTGTTAGATACATATCAGATTCCATTGTACGCCGTACTATGTGCTTGTTGGAGATGTTATGCTTATCTATGCTTTACTATGAATACTTATGTTTTGATTATGCTTCCGCTTATGCTATTACGATTTGTTGGATGGGAATGTGCTTATGTGAAAAATCTTAACCCTTCTTGCCCCCATAGCTTGAGTCATACTTACCCGCCCCTTAGAACGTAATTGCTAAGTGTTATGTGATTCATGAAGTCCCATTCCCGACAATATCCCCATAGCTTGAGTCCAAAGCCCCAAAATCCCTTAGACTTATGTATTGTTTATTATGTTACGTGCTTCTGAACCGATGATGTGGGTGATGATGCTAAGATGGCTTGATCGAGGACTCTCGGGTTCTCTTTCTCTATGTCACATCCAGGCCCTACCCTCGGGTCGTGACATGCATGCTATATATGCGGAGGACGTTCCACAGAATGAGCTTGGCCAACCCACTAGTTCCATCTTTGAGGAGCCACAAGTCATCACTACAAGACTCGACAGTGTCCCAGGGCTTGAGGATACCATTGCTCGTTATAGGCTCCAATGGTTGTTAGAGCCATCAGGAAGGTATTCACAGATGATGATCAGAGAGTTTTTCGCCTCCTATGTTGTCATTGTACACAACACTCTTTCTAAGGGGAAGAAGCCTCTCACCCAGCCCAGACTTACACACATAATGGTGAGGAGCTTGCAGGTGGACATTTCAAGGAGACTATTTGTCGGCTGCTATTTGGGCTCAAGTTCTCAACACCAAGGTCCACAACAGAGTTTGATCGTAGGGTGAGGCAGACTAGAGACTAGGGTGTTATGAGGGACCCAGATCAACGAGTTGGGCTTGTGAGATGAGTTGCGTCCCAGATTACAGCAGAGGGGCCTGACTCCGTATGGATAACCTCATTATTAGAGCCTATAGTAAAGGTTTCCCATAACTTTCCTGCCAATGTTTGGTGGGAAGTAGTATGATCACGGATCCGGCCAACACTTGGAAATAATACATTGACGTCGAACCATGCAGTTTTGGTAGCCAACATCTTAGTTGGTTATGTTATTGATTAGACCGCATTGATTTCATAGCAAATTCATGAGGCAGCTCTGAAGAGGTCCATGACTATTCCTTTTCCCTGCCTTATCTATCAGTTATATCTAGCAGTAGGGGTAGAGATCATTTGCCACATAGATGTGAAGGTGGAGGTTCAGAGGACTTTAGATGCCAGCCTGATCAAGGTTGATGATAACTCGGTTGCATGCCAGCTGACACCAAGACCACTAGTACCTATGCCAGAGATGTTTTCCCCTATGCCACCGCCTGAGCCATCCACCACCACCACTGTTGTTGCACCTACTACCGAGGGTCACCCATAGGCTGAGCCAGATATGGAAAGGGGACCCACTACTTATATTCCTTCCTCATAGGCCACACCTACTACTCCAACACCCACAGGCATGGTATTCGTGTTTGCGGCATTATTCCATACCCTAGCGTAATGACAGGCCCACATTGAGTCGTTGATGACTCAGTTGTTACAGCAGTTAAGACCTTAGGTCCGCCAGGTTGTTTCTGAGGCAGAGAGATACATGTAGGCATACACGATCGCAGGTTGTTTCTGAGGCAGAGAGATACATGTAGGCATACACGATCGCCGCTATCCAGGACAGCCTCAGTTCCATGGATGCCCACATAGATGTTTTTGAAAGTTGGGTCCAGCAAAGCCTTAACACAATGAGGCCTATTGATTTGACGACCATCTAGATGGAGCTTCAGCAGCTTCGGCCCTAGATAAGTGCAACACTGGCTGACCTAGTTGATATCCCACTAGCTGTGCCAGTTGAGACGGTGGTCAATTTGTTCACTCCAGAGGAGCCACCTCTACCTTCTTTCGAGAAGAGGCCCCGCAGAGATGATGTTGATACTGTGTGATTCAAGATGGGGCTGAAGAAGAAGCAGGAGCTAGAGCTTTCCCGTGTGAGATCGAGGCAGGATGAGGAGTTGTGGCTAGCTCATGAGCTTGAGAGAGTGAGGGGTGTTGGACCCTCACGACACGCTCCTATAGTTGAGGAGTCTACCAAGCCTATGGAGGGTGGACAGTCTCAAACTGAGTGAAACACTTAGGCACCCAGGTATGTTATTTTTACTTCTATTATTTATTTATGATATGTGGTGTGAATTGGGGACAATGCCTAACGTTTTTGATGAGGTGTGGGTAGTCATAGGTCTCAATGAAGTTTGAGTAGCCTTGGCCTATAACTATCCTGATTTTTTATCCAAAGGATTTTCTTTCTTGTGTTCTTTTTCCCTGAGGATATTTTTTTTTATTGAACTGGCATGTTTAGGATGTTTAGGTAGGATTAGTAGCATACAATACTTGTAACTATGACATAGTATGTTTTGTTGAAAAATTATACCCACCAATTTTTTTATTAGTTAGTCTTGATAGCAACCATGCATGATTAGTTGTTTGACAAGTACTTGTTCTGATAAGTTAGGCTAAATTGTGATACAAAGTATGATCTGATAGTTTGTATTAATATGTAAGCAATTCCATGTGTGAGTGAGCTTAATTGAATATTCAGTACTGTGTTTCAATTCAAAACTTGCCCTGTTATTCTAACTTATATTGTAGATTAGTTGGTTAGGAAAGGATCTTAGGCCATTGTTCTTAATAGTCCACTTAGCCTTAAATAACTAACCAAAAGTGATATATATCTATTGATCCCTGTGCTTGAGCTTAAAATTGGCCTCTTTCTTTGCAAACACCTAAGCAACCTTGCCTTAATTAATGATAAGTCCAAAAATTGGCCCTGGTCCTTCCTTGAACATTGTGTACCTTGATTAAGGTGAAAAACCTAAGTTGAGGGTGGCTACCGAGAGTGGCCCTGGTTCTGAGGATGGATATTGTGCACCTCAATTTCGGTCAAAATCTTAAGTTGAGGGTGACTAGTGTATGGAAGAGTCCCAAAATGAAAGGGGAGGGGGGAGGGGG
>JBCEWC010009476.1:0-18697 GCA_038996855.1 Solanum aculeatissimum
GTTTGAAGTACACTGCCGAAACTTTCTCTCTAGGCCACTTACTAGCCCAATTTGCATTCGGCCACTTAAACTCAACCTGTGGCCCCCAAAACTCAACCATGGCTTGTAGTACATCATAGAATTCCAACCATAAGTAGATTTCGAAAATTTTTGAGTTGTTACCTAGGGTAAGGTGCTAGTAGTGAGAATCCACCATTGTTGGCCCCTAGAAGGTTCTCCAAGGGGTTTGAAGTAAATTTAAGGTGTGCTTGTTGTTTTATTGTAGACATTATAGGTGCATCACATGAAATAGGTGTAGAATGGTACAAGGAACCCGATTTGTGTGCAAAAACATTGGATCCACTTGGTGGGTGTCAGATTTGTTTTCACGGTTTCTCCCCACGGTGCCCGTTGCGGGCTGTGTACCCTTCACATAGATCGTGTAGTGGTCCATTGTGTGAGCCTCTATGGAAATTGTCCGAGTGCCATCCTACGACACCTCACATGATCTGTGTGACTTCCTATAGTCTGTGTGGGGTCCCATCTAGTAGGTGCCTTCAAAGAACACCCCAAGGAAGGTCAGACGGACCACCTCACAACCCATGTAACATTACACGGTCCGTGTAGGGGTCCCGTCCAGCTGTGTTCTGTGAGTTGTTTCTTTATTTGCTTAGATAACGTGTGATTTCATTTTGTGTACCTTAATTTAGTGTAATTTCCCTATGATAGACCGGGTGATGCCACTCTTAAGGGTTATTATCACTTGTTATGCCATACGAGAAGTCTGAGTACCCATTAGCGTGTCATCCTATAAGTCCTAAAGTGCTTACCGTGTCTTTGCTTTGTTTCCTGTAGGTGTAATAGTACCACGTCAAAAGTCTGTAGCACCCAGGAAGGAGCTCGGGTCATACCTGTATGATTCTACAACCGAGTCTTCCAACTATAGGATAGGTAGTGGTTCGAGTAATGATTCCTCTGAGGGGTTCGAACTATGCTATACATAGAACATCTCTCCTCACTCACCTCGCATCACTCAGGCCTGGGAAGCACATCAATATTTGGCCCCCAAGTCTGAAGAGAGGGTCCCACATGCAGGAGGGAAGGAGGATGACATTACCCCATAGTATGAACAGGAGGAGCACACCTCTACTTTTAAAGGCCCCTAGTAGTATGATGACACCGACGAGGTTGAACTTTGGGATAGAGACAATGAGGCTATCCACTATGCTGCCTCTTAGACTCCAGATGATGAAACAACCCGGATAATCATTCTTTTTCTCAGAGCTCGATGGACCATCCCGGGAGCCAAGGAAATATTTTCTCATGGACTTACTAAAGGCTCAGGAGGGTTCCAGTGAAACGTTGTTCTTCCAGAGGTTCGAGCATTGACGGACCAACTGGATGCGGTGCTAGAGATTAAACTGCTTTTGATTTCCACCAGTTTGGGTGGATGGCTCGGAACCCAGGATTTTATAGGCCAACTATTATTCAGGAATTCTACTCATCATACACAACTGACTGATAAATTCTATGGGGGTAGCTCCAAAAATCTTAGACAACATATGGCCATGAAGTTGGCCCCACTAGAGCACGTGGATGTACATAGTTAGCAAGCCAATATTTCTGAGACCACAATCAACAGGTTCTTGCATGGGGCAGACTACATTGCCCCATCTGATGGGTCATATACAACAAGAGTCCACCATAATTTTGAGGAGGCATTGATGTCTGATCCTGGGTCTAGGATCATTATGATGATATGGATTGCTCAGCAAATCGCTTTGCAAGGTGCCGATGGAGCTTGGGTCACTGACCCACGGATACCCATTACAAAGGCCTCCCTTACATTTCCTACCAAATTTTGGTGGTCTGTGGTGTGTGCCCGCCTGCGACCCATGTTAAATTACAACACACTTCAGTTGTCGCAGGCCTCCCTTGTCGTATGTCTGACCGATCAGTATGATATCAATATGGGCAATATCTTCTTTACAGAGATGAGAGATAGGGAATTAAGTGACCGAGCTGTCTTCCATTCCCATGCCTGATTAGAGCCCTCTGTAGGCTAGTCCATGTCCCCACCACTCGGTTTCTAGACCAAAATATTTTCCCATCGATAGCGATCAATATTGCCTCAATCAAAGATGTCAACAATACGCTCTTCCAGACTAGAGTGCAGTGGCCTGGTAGCCCGACCATGTTTACAAAAGCTTCCCCATAACAACCTATGTCATTTGAAGGGTTTATGGGAGTTTCGCTGATGGGTGGTGCATCAGAATAGCCCGAGGGCAATAGTTCACAACCACCTATGGCATCCAGATATGTCTATGTCCCTTATGAGTTTCTAGCCAGGATGGTCGATGATTAGAGACAAACTCGGGTCATAGTGGATCAAATCGGGGAGTGGAATCGCTTTGGGCTGACATTTAGGGCCAAATTGTTGTTCTCCACAACCAGGTAAACAACTTGGAAGGGGTTCAACAACTTGTCAGTACTGGAGGCAACAAATATTATGAACACGGTCACTGAAATAAAGAACCAGATAGCTGTGCTAACTGCTCACTATATAATGCTCCTCCCCCGCCTCCCCCGATAGAGTCTCTGATGAATCTTTTTGCTGCCCCAGCCCCTACACCATCTCTTGGAGATTATTGTGGTGTACCTCCTGCACCAACGATTATCCTTACATTACAAGCTGAGGTCCCTAGGTGTAAAGAGAAAGATAAAAAGTGGTCTCAGTGACACAACCCACCATCTGAGGCTAAGGCGGCTGAGGAAAAACAATTGTGCAAAGCACTAAGAGCCCAAAGGCGGGCTACTGCTGAGTAGGAAGAGCGGAAGAGGCGTACGTATAAGGTGGCAAAAGCTAGGGCCTCGGGGAGTTCTTTTGGCCATACCCCACACTTTGGTGGAGATGACCCCGCTAGGGGGTCGCTCCCTACTGATGATTCGCCTAACACCTAGGGCGTCTCAGGTATGTTCTCCCCCCTGTATTGTTATTTTCTATTTTATGTGCATTGAGGCCATTACATGATCTTTTTCGAGGGGGTGGGGCATTCCTACCACCTGGGAGTTTTTGTTGCCATGTTTCTTTTCTCTCAGCTGTATTATCTAGTAGAACTGACATGTTAAGGTTGAGTTGTTTGCATATATATATGTCTCTATAGGAGTTTACATTAACCCATGATTTGTGTAACAAAACTGCCCCAAGTTAATAATTTTTCAAATTGCTTGTATGTGCATGCATCCCATCCTGACTAACCTGTGTAATCCTTGTAAAGCATTGCATATATTTTCTAGTTGGCATCTTGATGAATAAAGCATGACTATGTTGGTTAAATACTAAATAGTGTAGGATAGGGACCATGTGTGTGTAAGCCTATTTGTCTAATTTGATTGACGCACTTGTAAGCTAGAACTTGCCTGGTTAGTCCCACTAAAATGATTTAATGAGTGGATTAGGAGAGGATCTTAGACCATTTTGTGTAAAGCCACTCAGCCTGAAATGAACCAACCAAATAAAATTGTTCCCTTTGAACCAAAAGTTGAGCCTGAATAAACCTTTTCTTTGTAATCACCCAACTCACCTCCCTTGTCTATTTGTGAATCCTTACTTTGGCCTTGTTCTCTCCAAGGACATTATGAACCTCAATCTAGAACAAAAGCCTAAGTTGAGGGTGGTTGTCGAGGGTGGTTATTGAGGGAAAAGCAGAAGAGTAAAAGGGGAAAAGAGTCAAGTGATGAGAGGAAAGAAAAATCTTGGGGGTGTGACCATAGTATAAAAAAATAAGAAAAGTGGAAGACACTCCCAATAACAAAGAAAATAGGAGGACAATAAGAATTTGGGTACCGAAAGTAGAGGGCTAAGCTAAAGTAGTGTCTTGGAGGGACACATTAGTCACTGTGATCCTAAATGTACCACACCCTAGCCCGATCCTACGTTACAAGTTGTAAAAGTCCTAAAGTGATCGTAAAAAGGTCATTTAAGAGTTAAAGTGGTGAAAATAAGGGCAAACATATGGTCTGTACTCATGGGTCAATTGAAAATCTTTTGTAAGCACGAGTGTCTACATTCCAGTCTCTATGTTGTATCTATATGTTGTGAGTGAGACTTCTTTGTAGTAAGGGCACTATCCTTGACCTGTTTAGCTGCTAACTGAATATGGTGTAATGCTTAACTGGATCTATGTAAGTCTGTTTGGGTGCAAGTACATTGTGAGCTTACTTTTTGGGCATATGTGATTGATTGAGGGGTTATTGTATAATTCTGAGGCTTTTATTTGTGTGTCATTATGTTTTTTTGGTCATTGCTTGAGGACAAGAAATAATTCTAAGTTGAGGGTGTTGATGAGTCATGAAAATACGACTCCTATAACATGTTAAACTTGGAATTTTTGTGAGTTCTCAAGCAAATTTATGAGTTTAATGTGTTGTTTAGTGTTATTTTTCAGGAATAAGGCAAAGGAATGGGCTCGAACAAGAAGGAGGCTGAAAGAGAGGAAAATAAAGTGAACAAGGACCACATGGGCACCCTCACGAGTTGCATGGCCTAACAAGGGCCGTATGACAAGTCGTCCAAAAGAGGTGATGCACCATGGAGAGGAGAAAAACATAAAATGAACCAAGTAAGGCCTCACAGGCACCCTCACAGCTCGTGAACCCTCTCACAGACTGTGGGGCTATCAGTGGCCTCACACTTCTTCGGTGCACTCAAGGGAATAGAGCAAGGTGTTTCCAAGGCAAAATACACAGAGCCTGTCATAAATTGTGAGGCCTTACACGGGCCATGTACCATGCCGTGGAGTTGACGCAAATAAAGACAATGGTCATCAAAGCAATGGGCAAAATACTCAAGTGTAAGACCACGTGGGGTGACATAGTCCGTGAGGCATTAAATTGACCATGAGTCTAACCGTTAGCCTACACTTGGCAGTTGGGAGCCATAGGAGGTAGCAAAAGATATAAGGCAAGTCCCACGGTACCTCACACGGACCATGGCAGTGCATACGGGTCGTGGAATTGGCCGTCTACCTAATGTGGATTGCCATGGGAAATAGAGAGAATCACGTGAAGTGGAGTCACATGGGACCCACCATGGGTCGTGTGATAGTCCACAGGCCATGAATATGTCCATGAAGAGGAGTCCAAGGTAATAGTGAAAATACGTAAGTGGAGGACCACAGTCCGTATGATGGTCCGTGAAGTGTCACATGGGCCGTGTAGTCGCCATCAACCATGTTGAAGCCTGTTTTCCTATTTCAAGTTGGATTAGGTTTTCTTTTGTATATATATACTTTTTTTATTCCAATTTAATTATTATTGATTTCTTAAGAGAGAATTCAAAGAGAGAACAAAAATTTTGAGAAATTTTCATTAAATTCGTGGGTTTTCATTCATCAGTTCGTGATTGTAATTCGTGGATTCCTTGTTATTCAATCATAAGTTCTTTCTATGATTTCTTTACCTGTTTATAACATGATTTTATCAATTATGCTAGTCTAAACCCACAACTAGGATTGTGGGAACCATGACAACCAGTTAAGATAGGCGAATTTGGGGTGAAATTCGGGATTGGTTATTGTATGAATCGTGGTATTCTTCAATTTAATTTATTTCTTAATGAGTCGACGCATTAGGGTATGCCTGTATTTATTACATAGTGTTTGTTGTCCTAACATAGTAGCTTTGCTCCTTGTAACAACTCCAACACTTCCAAAAGTAACATTGAAGATTCCCTCTACTTTAGCAGATAACTTGGAATAAAAAACTTTGGAGGAAGTTTGTTGGGAGATCTTCTTGGTAGCCATTTCAAAATCCTTTAATGCTTGAAAAGTTAAGATGAGAGGTAGATATTGTCCCACTGGGTGTGCCAGAATTCATAGATGATAAAATTTGTATTGAGAAAATAATAATCAAGAATAAAAATATTACAATAATCGTAGTATTTAATTTCAATATGTGAGTGTTACAATCTCTATAAATCCTTAGATTCACCTTTTCAAGTGTAAATTCAAGGGCTCTTGATCTTGATCTTGAATATGAAATCTGTTCTTGAACTTGATCTTATAATTTTGAATTTATTCTTGATCTTGAAACTTGAATTTGTTCTTGATCTTGATCTTGAAACTCAAATTTGTTCTTGATCTTGATCTTGAATTCTGAATTTGTTCTTGATTTTGATCTTGAAACTTGAATTTGTGGTGTTTGATCCATGAGCTCTCTCTAGCTTTTTGTTAGAATTCTTGATGTTCATTCTGAATTATGAGGACCCCTACATATAGTTGTAGAATAAAGGAGTTATGATGGAATCATGCTTTCTTGCGGCCAATTAGATTTAAGGTGACATGGCACAAGAAAAGTGATAGGAATAGATTTCCTTTCAAGTGACATGATGATATTTGATTGGTCGGAACACATCACTTATACATGTGACATATTTTGATTGACCTTTGATTGAGATAAAAATGCCATGTCATTTTTTGACTCAAGGCATGATCCTATTAACTTCTTTGTTTGACTTGGCATACCACGTCATTCGACACGTGACATCAAGTGGGCCTTTAGGATGAGTGGATATTGGGCTTAATAAAGTGGGTCATCTTTTGTAGCCCAAATAAATGAATTTGGGCTTTTAACTAAGTTCATATTTTGTTGGACTTAATTAATTAATTCAATTATATTAATACATAATATTTGTTTGGACTGATATATTTTGAATTTAATATAATTTAAATTATTTTATAAAATTTATATTTTAGAAAATTTTATATGATTACAACCTTATCGATATCCTATAGGATTGAATCCCTTTTCATGAAATAAATAAAAACAATATTAAAAATATTATTTATTAAACTCTAAATTAGCAAAAAATACATTATTTGTGATACTACAGCAGTATATTGATACCATATTATTATCATATAAGATTAGGCCCTTTTTTAAAGAAATAAATAAAAAATAATAAAGAGAAAATTATTTATTAAACTCCAAATTAGTAGAAAATATATTTTTGTTCTTTCATTTTTTCTTTTCTTTTATTCTTATCTTGTTTATTATATTTATTCTTCTTTTATTTTATCCTTTATTAGCGATACTAGTTAGTCTTCTTTTTAACTTTCTTTTCTCTATATATGTTTTTACCTTTTTAAGAAAATAAATAAATTACTTTTGTTCTTTTTTATTTATTATTTATATTTTCTCTTTTATTCTTTCTTTATATATTATACATCTTCGTTGATCTTGGCCTGCTTCGAATTCATACTGATTGAGAAAGAGCTCTTTGTCGTGAATTTGTCCCTCGTTCCACATGCACCATTAGTCTTTGCTACCTTCTCTAGTCGTTCATCCACAACAGGAACCGTGCAATCTAAGAATAAACCTCCATTTATGATGTCGGCCACTGCTTTGCAATTAACATTCAAAGCCCGATAGAAAGCCTTTGCTACCTTCTCTAGTCGTTCATCCGCAACAGGAAATGTGCAATTTAAGAATAAACCTCAAGTTATGATGTCGGCCACTGCTTTGCAATTAACATCCAAAGCCCGATAGAAATTTTCACTAAGGAGTCATCAACAATCTTATGGTCTAGAACACTTCTCAAACACTTTATGAACCGCTCCCATGTAGTAATTGTAGAATCACCAGACAATTGATCGAAATTATTAATCTGATCCTTTAGCTTCAACTTTTTTGACTTGGTAAAATACTTCTCCAAAAAAGCTTTCTGCATTTTTGCCCATGTAGTGGTAGAGCCCTATGGAAGTTCGGATAACCATACTGTCACTTTCTTTGGGAGAGATAATGGGAAGACACCGAGACTAACGACATCCATGGACAAATTTTAATTTCTCATCATACTCTTACATATAAAAACAACATTGTGTAGATGGTTATACGGATCCTCTGATGGTAAGCCCGCAAAAAACCCTCTACGCTACAACATCATTAGTAACTCACTCGATATAGTAAACTTAGTATCCTCTGGTAAAAAGGTAACACAATCGCTCCGGTGACATCCACTGCTATAGGGTCAAGTCTGTATGGATTCCATCATTAGTAGCTACTTGTCAATCCTGTGGTGGTGGATTAACTTTCTCAAGTGGTGGTAGGTGATGGTTATTCAAATTGAATACAATATTTGCAGCATTGTTGGCATTATCTTGAGCCATTCTTCGCAACGTTCTTTGGATCTCTGGATTAAATAAAGTCAGGGGATTTCCTCGACTATGAGTACTGGGCATATACTACACCTATATGCTGAAACAAAATAAAAATAACAAACATAAGTAAAATAAGGATTAACTAACAAATCACCCTAATTAAACCAATCTAAAAGTTGTCTTCCCCGACAATGGTGCCAAAATTTGATCACACCCAAACTATACCTTCCAATTGAGGTATAAGCGATCGCTATTCAAATATAAAACCTAATAATGGTTAGGGTCAATCCCACAAGGAATAAGGTCTAGAATTGGAGTAATTAAAGCAATTATGATGAATTAATTGACTTACTTCTAAAACATGGGGGGTTTTTATGTAAAAATAACGATTAAACCTAAACTAAGATCAAACAGTTAATGCAAGAATTATAAATTCAATGAGAGATGTAACTAGGATATTGTGTTCCCCATGAATTCCTAATGCAGTATAACCGAACAATTATTACCTTTTCTAGTGTGCAACATACAGAACTAGTAAGTTAGGTTCACCTATCCCTTAGTCCATAACTAGGAAAATTTCACCACGCAACTTGGTTCGCATTACTAACCCTTACATTGTCCCAGTACAATTTTCCCTTAGTCTATTCATGTTGATTAGACGAGTGTGCTCACGTCGAATCCTGTTATTTATTCCTTTTTCCATTCATTACCCCCTTGGTCCAACAAGTAAGAATAAGGTGAGTTCTAACGTTTGAAACCGTTAAAATATATTCAAAGTGAAAAGATATAAAATACATGCATGCACACTTTTCAAGGATTACAAGTTGATTGGTTTTTTACTTTTTTAGTTCTTCATGGTTCCCACAATCCTAGTTGTGGATTTAGCTACTCATGTTCATTAGATGAAAAATCATGTTATGAAATTTCATAATTAAACACTTACAACGAAGAATTGTAGAACAAGGAATATGAAATCTTCACAAAAATCATAATATTATATCCCAAAGATAAAATCAAAAGTAGTCCACAAGAAATCTCCAAAACCATGTTTAAACAAAACAATATTATCAAGTCTCAAGTTCTGTACGTCTAAAAATACTTAAAAAACCTATTTATAATAAAAGAATACCAAATCCTAAATGGAATAAGAAAACTAGAATCGAGAAATTTCACGGATGGAGTTATGGGCCGTAGATTCATTCACGACCCATAGAATAACTTCATAGACTGCATCCTTCAAAAATTGTATTCAATGTACGAACCACTTACTACAAACCATCCTTTTACTTACTACCCGTAAAAGCCTTCATCTAGTAACTCTTCAGCAACTATGTATTCTCTCTAATTCTTAAGGCATGAACTGGTGTTCGGGTTTTCAATTGATCTACGACCCATCCTAGTAACACATAGTCTTAACTCTTTAAAAATGTCCCTTCATCGGATTAGACCTACGAAACCCATCTACAACTCGTGGAATGAACAACGAACCATAGATGGTCTCTTGAAACCTCAAAAAATTACAATCTGTCCAATTTAGCACAAAAACTCCCCGACTCCTATAATCTAATGTGCTACAAAAATACAATATTTTTTACGCTGAAAACTTGAAATTTTATGTGTTCTCAATGCAATGTTAGTAAATTTAATATGATTTTATATTGTTCTTACAGGATTAAAGGATTTGGTATGATTTTGGTCAAAGATTTTTAGAATTGAAGTTTTTGGTTAGTTACAAAGAAATCTATGACCTGTGGTTTACTCCGCGAGCCATAGGTTGATTTTGTTAGTCAGATATAGTGAAGGGCCCAGTTTCAGATGTACATCAATGAGGTATCAGACGATCCATAAAATTCTTCTTGGGCAGTATGTGGTTTCGTAGGTTAAAATTCAGAAAACATGCTGAACGCTGAAGTGTTATCAGACAAGGCCACTTACGAGTCGTAAGATTGGTTATGAGTCATGGATAAGATCGTTCCTTTAGGATTAAAGTTTTGAAGAGTTTTAGAAGAGTTAACAGACGAAATTCTTTATGAGCCGTAGGTCAGAAGATGGACCGTAAAAAGGTCTAGTAGGTTGATAATAAATTTTATGCATTGAAGTATACGAAGCCTAGGTATGGGTTGTGGTTCCTCATATGGCTCATAACCTTCCCTATTTGACCAACCGATTCTAGTTTTTCTATTTCATTTTGGATTTAGTTTTTACTTATTATAAATAGGGTTTTAAGGTTTTGTTTACGTATGTGACTAGGGAAAAGCGACAAGAAACACTTAGGAACAAGTAGAGAGATTTGAGAACTCATAATTCCTTATTGTAAGTGTTTAGTTATGCTATTCTATAATATGATTTCTTCATCTATAATAATTATGCGTAGCTAAATCCACAACTAGGGTTGTGGGAACCATGAGGAACTAATAAAGTAAAATCTAGATAATACGTACTTCTTGGAAAATGTATATGTATGTATTAATTATGTTCTTCGATATGAATACTTTTTAACGATGGCCAACGTTATAACTTGCACAAATTCTTATCTACTAGATCAAGGTGGTAATAAATGGGAAAAGAGTGTAGTTAACAGGATTCGATGTGATCCCTCTCATCTAATTAACCTGAGCTGATCACGGGATGGTTGTATTGGAACCAAAGGTAAGGGTTAGTAATGTCATACTACAGGGATGGATCAAATCACATAATGAAATTTGCCTCTCGCATGGATCAAAGGGTTAGGTGAACTTAAACTTACCGTTCTACATACTATACACTAAACAAGATTATGATTATCTGGATATACTTAGTTAGGGAACCATGGGGAACACAATATCGTAATTACTTTTTCTATTGATTTCACAACACTTGCTCTTGATCAATTGCTGTAGTTTAGGTTTAAATTTTGCATTTTACAACCCCCCCTTTCGGGAGATAGTAAATTAATTAGTTCTAATTGCCCATAATTGCTCCAACTCTAGCCATATTCCCTGTGGGATTTGACCCTAACCTTTGTTAGGTACTATATTTTGACAACGACTGCTTATCCTCTAATTGGAGGTATAGTTTGGGCATCGATCCAAAATTTAGCATCATTGCTGGGAAATACGACTTTATGATGGTTTAATTAGGGTGATTAGGCAATTAATCCTTATTTTCCTTGATTTATATTTTGTTGTTGTTTTTGCTTTCTTGCATCATAGAGGTGTAGTTTATGTCATACACTTATGTCTAGGCACTCCCTTGACTCTATTTGATCTAGAGATCCAGAAAACACTTAAAGAAAGGCCTAGGACAATGCAAACAATGCCACTAACCTAGTGGCCAATCTAAAAAATGATAAACCACCACCACAACATATTTAGGCTACTGCTCATCAATATAATCAATATAGGCTTGACCTTATGGCAGTGGATGTCACCAAAGCGATTGTGTTACCTCCTTTATTGGAGGATACTAAGTTCGTGGTGTCTAGTGGTTTGCTGTAGATGCTGCAGAACAGAGGGTTGTTTATAGGCCTACCATTAGAGAATCCATAAAATCGTAGGCGATCTGGAGTTTGCAAGGGCATTGCGCAATCTTGATGCTAGCATAAATTTGATGCCCTTTGTGATCTTCAAGAAAATTGGTTTAGCAGCCCCTACCTCGACGAGCATGAGACTATTAATGGCTGACCTCACGGTGAAGAAGCTTGTGGGGATACTGCATGATATTCTTTTCAAAGTGGATAAATTTATATTCCCCGCAGACTTTGTGATCCTAGATAGCGAGGTCATCTTCGAAGTTCGGGAAAAAGTGTAGATAAAGCATAGTATCAAGGAGGTCCATTAGTAGCTATGTCTTTAAAGCATCATACCAAAGCCCCCTGAGCCTATATTAAAAGCCTAGAAAGTCCTAAAGTGATCCTAGACCAACTAGTTGAAGGTGTTAGTCGTGAGTATAGGGGTAAGCCTATGGTATTGGTCATAGTATTTGAATGTCATTTGTGAGAGTGAGTGTTGTAGTGTCATCCCAAGTACTAAATTTAAAAATATCATTTTGAGTAAGCAATGATACTTTTTTTTGTGAGGGTACTTGCATTGCATTGTTGATGTCTGACTAAGTTAGCGAGTGTTGCTTGTTTATGGTTACACAACTTATTATAGTTGAACTGTTTGATCTATCGTTCTGCGGGATAATTATCTAGAGTGTATTGGAAAAGAGGTGTGGGTATCTGTGTTAGATTTTAATAAAGTCTGTGTCATTGGGTTGAAGTCTGTGTGTCTCTGTACTACTTATCTAGATTGAATCTGTCGCTTGAGGACAAGCAACAATTTTAAGTTTAGGGTGTTGATGTGCTGCCGAAATGCAACACTTTTGATGCTTCAAACTTAGAATTTTGTGTGTTCTTAAAGCGATGTTAGTATGTTTGATTTGTGTTTGTTTTGGAGAATTTCAGTGTTGGCATGATTTTTAGATGAAGTGGGATGAAATAGCAAAATCGGAATATCCACGAAACGTTTTATGGGTCATGGAAAGGTTCATGAGCCATAGAAGCGGTCTCGTGTCAGTTTCTAGTGAATGATGTTTTTTTGAAGTGAACTCTACGAGGAAAGCAGATGATTCGTAGATTGATCTATGAGTCATAGAGTATATTCGTGCCCTAAGGATCAGAAAGTGGAGATTCTTTGAAAAGTCATTAGAAAAAACCTCTTACGGGCCGTAGAATCTTACATGTCCAGTGGAAAGGTGTCGTAGAAGTAGTCTCCTGATTCCTATTACAATCCATGAAACCCCAATGTAGGGGCCATAGAGTGAAACACGAATCATGAACCTATTCATAGATGGTGCCTACAGAATTTTTCTATTCCATTTTGGTTTTGTATTTTACATATTATAAAAAAGAAATTTGGTTATTTTTCATTACATTTACCAACAGTCACGTTGTTTAAACAAGGTTTTAGAGGATACACTTAGGATTTAACATATTTTGAGAGGAAAAATATTCGAGTGTGTTCTTTATTCAACCTTGTGATTCTAATTGAAGAGTTGGATTTTATATTCTTAATTCGTTTGTGTAAGTACTCAATTATATTATTCTACTTTATAATTTCTGCATTTATACTGATCATGCATAGCTAAATCGACAACTAGGGTTGTAAGAACCATAAAGAACTAACAAGGCAAAATCGAATAGTGAGTAATTCTTGAAGGTTGTATTATAAATCTCCTAGTTTTACTTGCCCGATTAATGAAGTAATTAATAGAAAAAGGGGTAATTAACAAGATTTTATTTAGATGTTCTCGTCTAATGAACCAAACAGGAACAAGGGGAGGTTGTAATGGGATAAAAGTAAAGGTTAGTAATGTCACATCATGAAGACGGATCAAGTTCTATGATGAAATTTGCCTATTCGCTGGATCAAGCATTTAGGTAAACCTAACTTACTGTCCTACACCTACACACTGGAAAAAGTTGCATTTATTCGATAATATAAAGTTAGGGATTCATGGGGAACATATCACCCTAGTTAGCTCTTCTATTAATTCTCATCACCTGCATTCATTTAGTTTAGTTATTTTACTTTGCAAAACCCCCCCTTTCTACGAGATAATAGGTTAATTATTCCCAACATATATTGAATTAACTCTTGAGTCTACCATATTCCTTGAGGGATCGATCCTAATCTCTGTTAGGTTAATTACTTGTTAGAGACCACTTTACCTAAAAAAGAAGGTGTGTCTTGAGCGACATCATGGTTCTTGAGTTCTATGCATCATACACTGCACCATCGCGAAGTCAACCCCTAAAGGGAAGGGTTCCTCACACATATGATGGTGAGAATAGTACCGGTTGATATATTTGAGACCACCATCCGTCAATTTCTATTTTTTCCGCAATACCAGGCCCCCATTTCTATAGTTGAGTATTACTATTGGTTTGTACTAACTAGGGACTGGGGGTTAATGAGAGATGCGGACCATAAGGCCTTTTTGATGAAATGGATCGTTGACCATATTATTGTGCAGGGCCAGCACCCTAACTAGATTTCTACAACAACGGCGGTAGTGAAGGCATCACTCAACTTCACTGGCAAGCTTTGGTGGGTTGTATTTGTTTGCTGATCCAAACGACCCATGCTAATAAAACCTTGACCCAGATCTCACAGTGTTGGCAACCTGCCGATAGATACATGATCAAGCCTTGAAGAGGTCTACCTATATTCCACTCTCGTGCAAGATCTATAGATCACATAGCTGCGGGAGTGGAGATTCTACACTAGGTGGACATATTTATCAAGGTTCAGAGGACACTTAATGCCATTTGGATCAAGGATGATGAGAATTTGGTGGCCCTCTTGTGAGCACCATATCCACCAGTGTGCCTACTAGAGATATTTTCTACAGTGCCACTGATTGAGCCTCCTTCATCTTTATTTACTGCTTCTTCATAGATCGAGGGCTCTCAAAGGACAAAGGCTGATAAAGAGATGGGGCCTACTCCACCTTCCACTACTCTTGTAACAGAGGCTGTGCCCATACAACATTCCCTCATAGGCATGGTATATATTTCTGTGACATCTATCTAGACTGTGGCATAGTAATTGGTTTACACTGAATCATAGTTCACTAAATTGTTAAAACAGATCAGACCTTGGGTTCGCAAGGCTATTTTAGAGTATGAGGAACACGCACAGGCGCATGTTGCGATTGTCCTATAGGAGAGGCTTACAACAATTCATGGACGCATAGATGCTTTAGAGAGGTGGGTAGAGCGGAGCCTCAGTTCGACCCTGACTCTTAATATGATAACTATCCAGATTGAGATCTAGCAGCTCCATAACGAGATAAGAGTAGCAACACCAGTACCACTTATGATTTCTATGCCTGACATCACTATTGAGGAATTTGTTGATTTGATTGCTGTTGAGAAGCCACCACTCTGCTCCCCCAGGAAGAGGCCTCATCTAGAGGATAATTATCCAGATGCTCTGAGATGAGAGACGAAGAGTGTAGACAGGGAGCAGAAAGCGACTACCGTGCGAGCTTCAATTTTATATGAGATGGTAAGGTAGTTATGACTACATGAGATGGTGAGCGATGCTGGACCCTCTCGACAATCTCTCGAGATTGAGGAGACCACCTGATAGATTGAGGGTGGTGATGGACCGACACACAGCAACGCTTAGGCGCCCAGGTATATTCTTTTTGATGCCTGTGCTTTATTTTGGTTTATTTTATTGCATTGAGGATAATGCAAAACTCTTTTGATAGGGTTTGGATAGTTATTGGCCTTGGTGAAGTTTGAGTATCCAAGACCTATAACTATCCCAATTTTTGAGTTCGAAGGGTTTTGTTACATGTGTTCTTTTCCTAATGATGTTTACTTTCTATTGAATCAGCATGTTTAGGATGTTTAAGTAGTATTAGTAGCATATTGTATTGATATATGTGACATGTTAATTTTGTGAAAATGATACCTCTTAGTTTTTTTTGTGATGTGTTGTAAGGTAGTTTGATGACAACCATGTACAAATCAATTTTTAATAGTGTTAGTTTTGACAAGTTAGGCTTAAGTGTGATAAAATGCATGATTTAAGAGTTTATGTTGATAGTGTATTCAATGTTATATACGTGTGAGCGTTATTGCATGATTCTTATGTTGTGTTTCAATCTAGAACTTGCCCTGCTACTTTGACTGAGACTTTAGGTTAGTTGGTTAGGGGAAAAAATCTTAAGCCATTGTTTATATTAGCCCACTTAGCCTAAATTGACCAACCAAAATGCATTGTGTATCCCTTATTCCTATTGTTTTAGCCTTACATGTACCCTTTCTTTGTAAATACCTGAGTAACCAAACCTTTTTGTCTATGAAATCTTGAAATTGGCCCTGGTCCTTCCTTGAATATTGTGTATCCCGACTCAGGCTAAAAGCCTAAATTAAGGGTGGTTACCCAAAATGTGGCCCTGGTTCAAAGGTTGGATATTCTGCACTTCAACTCAGGCCAAAAACCTAAGTTGAGGGTGGCCGCTGTAGAGAAAACACACCAAATGGGAAAGAAAGCTTAGAAGTGCAGTGAAAAATGGTAAAATATGAAGCGGGTGCAAAAAAGTTTTAATAGATTCCCAAATTATGAGCTAACAAGAAAAATACTGTGAAAAACATAAGGCATTGGGCTTAAAATTAGAATAAGGCACCCAAAAGCATGAGAAATAAGAAAAGGGGAGTATGGTGTTAAAAATAGCAGTGTTAGTAGGGGAAAAAGTGAAATAACGCAATGTCAAGGAGGGCCATTAGTCACTATGTTCCCAAAATGTCTTACCAAAGCCTCCTGAGTTTATGTTACAAGCCAAGAAAGTCCTAGAGTGTTCCTAGTATTCCTAGTCCAAATAGTCAAAGGTCATAGTCATGAGTATTGGGGCAAGCCTAGGGTATTATGCAAAGTGTTTGAATATCTTTGTAAGTGTGACAGTCTTTGTCAGTACCAAGTGTTAAATATGCTTTTATTCCTCTGAGTGAGAAATGAGACTTTTTTCTGTGAGGACATTTGACTTGAATTGTTGATTTTAGACTATCTCAGTGATTGTTAATTTTGAGCATTGCCTTGACTGTCGTAGTTGCACTGTTGTACTAATACACATGAGTTTGTCGGATAACTGCCTGATAAATGCACTAGTAAGTTTGGCTGGGTATTTGAGACTGATTCTGAGATGATGCATGCCATTAAATTGAGGTTTGTGTGTTGCTATGCTGCTTATGTAGGTTGAGTCTGTCGCTTGAGGACAAGCAACAATTTTAAGTTGAGGGTGTTGATATGCTGCCAAAATACAAAACTTATGATGCCTAAAATTTAGAATTTTTTTGTGGTCTCAATGCGATGTTAGTAGATTTGATGTGTTTTATGTTATTTTTACAGGATTATAGGATTAGGTATGATTTTAGGCAAAGTTCTATAGAATTGAAGTTTTTGGTGATTTACGAAGAACTTTATAGGCTGTGGTTCACTCCACAAGCTATAGGTTGATTTCGTGAGTAAGATCCAGTGAAGGGCTAAGTTTCAGATGTACATCCATGAGGTATCAGATAAGCCATAGAATTCTTTATGGGCCGTATATGGTTTTGTTGGTTAAAGATCAGAAAATATGCTGAATGCTAAAGTATTATCAGACGAGGCCACTTACAACTCGTAAGATTGGGTACGGGTCGTGGATAAAATCATGTCTAGAGGATTAACATTTTAAAGAGTTTCAGAAGAGTTAATAGATGAAATCCTTTATGGGTCATAGGTTAGACGATGGCCCGTAGGAAGGTCTCATAGGTTGACAACAAAGTTTGTGCATTGAAGTATACGAAGCCTAGGTATGGGACATGGTTCCTCATACAACCCATAAGCTTCCCTGTTTGACCTGCCGATTCCAGATTTCCTATTTTGTTTTAGATTTGGTTTTTACTTATTATAAGTAGTTTTTTTAGGTTTTTACGTGTGTGACTAGGGAAAAGCGACAATAAACACTTAGGAACGAGTAGAGAGATTTGAGAACTCATCTTTTGTGACTTTATATTGAGATTTTAACATTGTTATTTCTAGTGAAGATTCAAATTTCTTGTTCTTTAAGTCCTTATTGTAAGTGTTTAATTATGTTATTCTATAACATTATTTCTTCATCTACAATGATCATCCATAACTAAATCCACAACTAAGGTTGTGGGAACCACGAGAAACTAACGAAGTAAAATCTGGATAATCCGTACTTCATGGAAAGTGTGCATGTATGTATTATTTATGACCTTTGATATGAATGCTTTTTAATCGTGGCCAACATTAGAACTTGCCCAAATTCTTATCTACTGGATCAAGGTTGTAAAGAATGGGAAAAGGGGGTAGTTAACAAGATTCAATGTGATTCCTCTCATCTACTCAACTTGAACTGATCATGACCTGGTTGTACTGGAACCAAAGGTAAGGTTAGTAATGTCACACTACGGGGATGGATCAAATCACGTAGTGAAATTTTCTTCTCGCTTGGATCAAAGGGTTAGGTGAACTTAACTTACCATTTTGCATGCTATAAACTACACAA
The DNA here is from genome assembly GCA_038996855.1 of Solanum aculeatissimum. Taxonomy (NCBI): domain Eukaryota; kingdom Viridiplantae; phylum Streptophyta; class Magnoliopsida; order Solanales; family Solanaceae; genus Solanum; species Solanum aculeatissimum. Next base: position 18,189 of record JBCEWC010009476.1, read on the forward strand.
GATTACAATTATCTTGATATACTGTGTTAGGGAACCATGGGGAACATAATACCCTAGTTACTTCTTCCACTGATTTCAAACACTTTCTCTTGACCTATTACTCTAGTTTAGATTTAATTTTTGCATCTTACAAACCCCCCCCCCCCCCCCTTTTGGGAGATAAGTAGATTAGTCAGTTCTAATTACCCATAATTTCTCCAAGTCGAACCATATTCCCTATGGAATTCGACCATAACCTTTGTTAGGTACTATATTTTGACAACAATCACTTATCCTCTAATTGGAGGTGTAGATTAGGCATCGATCAAAATTGTTTTGTCGTTATCAGGGAATGCGACTTTAGACTATTTTAATTAGGATGATTTGGCAATTAATCCTTATTTTCCTTGATTTATGTTTTTTTGTTGTTTTTGCTTTCTTGCAGCATACAGGTATGTCACGACCCGGATAGGGGGGCCTAGATGTGACATGGCGAAAGAGGACCCGAAGACCCTCGATCAAGCCATCAT
>JBCEWC010009477.1:0-18694 GCA_038996855.1 Solanum aculeatissimum
TAAGCATTATGGCATTTCATGCATCATGGTTATCATGGAATATTGATATACTATTCTTCCTTATATTCTCTTTCTATATATGTGCCCTTGCTATCTAGGTTGTCTATAGGTTCATGTGCATAAGCATTTGCATGCCCACATACTTAGTGTTTTACTGTGCTAACCCATACTCTTTGTCTACATGTTCTAACCATGTAGGGACCGGTGATGACCTCTATCTACCATTGAACGACGAGTGACATCCTTGAAGCTTTTACTTGTAGTGAGCCCTTTTGTTCAAGGGCAATATCTACTTTCCTCTTCCGTGTATTGTTTTACTTTCTTTCTTTACGAATTGAGGGTGAGCCCGGATTATGTCGAGGCCCCGCTCTATCTTATGTAGAGGCTATATTGGACATGTTAGACTCTTCCACGTTGTATTATGTTTTGATGAGATGTTATGGCTATTGAGATTTGGCTATGAGAATGATGTTCGATTATACTTATGATTATGCTTAGGCTTGTGAATGTTGGGAATGTGCTTATGTGGAAAGTCCCCTTACCCGGTATGTCCCCATAGCTTGAGTCCTACTTACCCGCCCTTTAGAGATACTTATTATGTGCTATGTGATTCATGTTCACCCTATTCCTGGCAACATCCCCATAGTTTGAGTCCAAAGCCTCGTTTCTCTTAGAATTATGTGTTATGTGTTTACTTTCCTACGCTTTTGAACTAATGATGTGAGTGATGATGCTATGATGGCTTGATCGAGGACTTTTGGGTTCTCCTTCACTAGTCACATCTAGGGCCCACTTTTGGGTCGTGACATAAAGACAAGATTATACTGAGTCCTAGTTGGCTCATTTACTATAGCAGATTAGATGTTGAGTCCGCAAGGTAGTTACAGAGAATGAGGCCCGCATGTGGACATTCACAAATACTACTATCTAGGAGAGACTTATACTCGTGGACATTCAGGTATTGTGTATGATTCTCTCGAGGCTGGTGTTATGGAGTTCATTAGATAAGATTCAGACTGCATTAGAATTCTTCAAAATAGATAACGATCGAAAGGATGCTTCGAATAGACAGAGATGATAGATTTTAGAGTTAAGAAAGGTAATTCTATTGGTAAAGTTGTTTGGGTTCCTTCTAAAGTTTTGTACTACTCAATCCAGTGGTTTCAACATGGTTTCAATTTTCTTGGGTGGAGTTCAATGCAACTTGATTGTTTGCAGGGTGCTTAACTACAAGAGAAGATTGATTAGTTTAGGAATTGTTGTCTCAACCTAGGAAGATTGATTTTAGGGAAGTTCTGTCAAGCAGAGAGGTTGTCTTGGTTTCTTCTGTTTCTCAGTTTTGTTTGGTGGTCTTAGTGTGCTTTTGGTTTTCTTGGTTCACTCTGGAGATTTTGGTTACTTTGTACAACACTTGAGTGGAGTTTTGTGATAAAGAAATATTTGGAAGAGTTTTTGCAGTTCTTGAAGTAAGTTTGGAATTTTTTTCTGAGTTAGAGTTTTATCCTGGCATTGTTCACTTCGTGGGGGTGCTTGTGGGTCTGTTGGAGAGTGTGGGTCAAGCATCCTCGTCCTTTCATGCTTGAGACCATGATTGTCCTTGACTTTGGCAAATGAAAGTCCTTTTTAGTAGTGAATATTGTAATGACCCTCTAAGTCATTTTATTTGTTCCTTACTTATTTCAATGCTTAGAGCTTTTCTATAGTGACCCCTGGTTATTTATGACTTGCTAGTATTAATAGTTCGGTCGCCTGGTCGTTCATTTGGTTTTTATATCAACTTTCATGTTTTGGAGTTCTTAGAATTTGAATGGTTGACTTTGGTCAAAACTCTAGGAAGATGACCTCAGAACCGAATTCTAAAAGTTCCATCACCTCTTAAATGGTCAAAATAAGCTAAAGGCATGGTCTTCTCGAGTACCTAGGCCCTTAGTATGAGTTTGTATCGCATTTTGCATTTTAGCCTTTAAAATTGACTAATGGTTGACTTTGGTCAACATTCATAGAAAATACACTCAGATGGGAACTCAAACAATGCAATTAGCTTTGAAATATTGAGTTAAATCTAGAATGATCTTTCGTTCAACTCCCGAGACTTTTGAACTAATTATGAACCCCTCATGAAGTTTGGATAGAAATGGTCATAGGAGTGGGATCCAAATTCAATCATAATGACCTTACATGGAAATTTCAACTATGACATTGGGTTCAGAACGTCAAATTTGGTAGGGTAGCATAGTCCAGTTGCAGACATGGGGTTCTGGACTGATTTTGAGCACCCTATCAGAAATTTTGGAAGTGGGGCCTATATATACAACATATTTTCAGATTGAATCAGTCCCATTTCAAAATTTTGAGAGTTGATATCTTGGTCATTTGGTGATCAAATTTAGTGTTTCAAAAATCAATCTTAAAGGATTTTTTGCATGGAATGCAGTGGTGAGGACAGAATCTAAATTGGAGCCTTCGTTTGAGGTAAAAGTTTGAATTTAGTTGTTGTCATACACCATTTTCAAGTATATTTAGAAACTTAGGGAGTTGATTTTTTAAGCATTTTAGGTCCATTTTTTATGATTCTTGAGGCTAACATGCGGCTAATTTTGTAAGGAACATGTTGGTAAGCTTGAAAGTTAGATTGGGACTTCTGTTTAAGGTGAATTTATTGATTTAGCTACTGCATTTGGGTATTGTTAGACTTGTTTTTTTGTTAAATTTTGAGGGTTGATATCTTGAGCATTTGGAGTATGTTTTCAACGATTCTTGAGGCTAAATTATGGAACTTGTTCCGAGGAACATCAGAGTATACTTTTTTTAAGCCATAGAGGCCTCGTTCTGGTATTTTCTTTAAAATAATTATTGTTATATGTCATTTTGGACTAAATTTTGAGTGATTTTTTAGAGTTAATATCTTGGCCTATATAGGTCTGAATTGAATAACTCAAAAGCCTAATTTGTGGAAGTTTTTATGGTGATCATTGTGATGTGATTGAAAAGTACATTGGAGGCTTCGTTAGAGGTAATTTTGTTGTTGAAGTTGTTGTCCCTTTTCTTGATATCCTTGTTATTATGAAAATATTATTGGATTTGAATTCCTTTGTTTTGACCCTTGAGTTGTGCCTTATTTTGGGATACAAGTTCTTGGTTATGTTTGTAACTATTTTTTGGAGTTATTTTTGAGATTTTCATTGCAAGTCCCACAATCTCATTTTTGGCTCGATTTTGGGTCTGACTTCAAAAACTATGTTCCTGATATCAAAATTCTCATTTTATCATGTAGATTAATAATTTAATAGCATGGCGGCAATTGAAGGTGTTTTGGGCACGAATAGCTACCGTGGAGTGGTTTTGAAGCATACGTGATCGACTTTGAGGTAGGCATTAATTCCTATTCTTGAGTATGCTCTCCTGATAATATTTAGTATATATTTCATGATAATATGGATTGTAATTTCCCTATATCCCTTATTATTCCCTTCTTTCTCATTCCCCGTGACTATTGGTTGAGCCTTAGTTTAGGGTAGGCTTAGGAGTTATCAACCGAGCCTTAGTTTAGAGTAGACTTTAGGGTTTGTCGGTCAAACCTTAGATTAGGATATGCTTTAGGGGACCTTAGTTAGAGTTGGTGGTTGTGTTATGTATCGATGTGGGGTGTTTAGTCTATGTAGGGATCATGTAATCGACCTTATAATTAGGTCAAGCCTTAGGCTAGTGAAGTTCCTTTTTAGACTTTAGTTTAGTATGGGAGTTGTGGATGTCTTGAATGGCATGTAATATCCTTTGGGGGAGAGTGTGGTTGGCCTTAAAATGAAATTAAGCCTTAGAGCGTGATTGTGGACTCTTATAGTGATTATAGTTAGTCATGACTACTGACGGAAGTTATTAGTGGCAATATGTTAGAGTTGGAAATCATGGATTTAGGATGATGCTTACCATAGAGTAGAGTATCCAGTATAGGTTATGGGATTCGAGAGGCTTATTGTGTCCAGGGACTAGTTCAGTTAGCTCAGTTTCAGAGTTGGTGTAGGCGATGGTTATTGTGCCAGAGTTTACCTCCTAGTATGCCCTTAGCTATTTAGGGCTCTTTAGTTATATCCTTAGCTGATTACTTATGATGTTCCCATGGTTTTTATATATATTGTGTCTAGATATCCGTTGTTGGGCCTGAGGTCCTAGATTTGGAGCAGCTGGACCCCAGATTAGTCCATTCAACCTTCGCCTCTGTAATGATTCAGGTTTGTTTTCTTAGACCTTGTGTGACTTGTTTGGATACTAGGATAGCATACATTGCATTGGCTGTCGATGCGTACTAAATTTTTGGTACGATCACAATCATGCATTAGCTCATCATTGTGCATAGAGATTGAGAATGGTGAAATGATTTTTTGTTCTACCTATATGATATGGTTTTGGACTAACTATATGGGATGGATGTTGATTATATTTTTACTAGTTTTATTAGGATTGATAACACTTGAACCACATATACTTCAAATTTGATACTTCGAGATGTTGAGGATGTACTCCTTATTAGTTTGGACTATGAGGGGCATCTGGGACAACCCCATCTTTTATGTTTTGACTAGCTGGCGCATTGACGCCTTTTTTGCATTTGGCTACTATTATTCCTACAATATCACTAACGTAGATGATTAATATGATAAGATTTTATGCGGGCTCAGGCAGTGCATATGGGTGTCCTAAGTCCCCTTGGGTCTTTACATCGAGGAGATATTATATCGGATGAAGGACACTACGGGTCCTACCTTGCTAGTTGGGCTGGAGAAGGTTGTACGACACCTATAATTATGTGGTGAGGAGGTATCATACATTGCATTCACATGTATCATCATTCCAGTATATTATTTATTGATTGGTCCCCCACTAGTTGAGATGTTGGTCAGGGTTCTATTTGTTATTTGTACCGCTAGTGGTATGGGACATCAGTTGTTTTTGTTTTTGCTTATATTTATACTGTCTGTGTTGTTCCATTTTGCAGGGACTTGATAGTTATGGTAGGTGTGATTTTTCTCTTGAGTTTGAGTGTGTGCATGACTAGGTTGGTTCAAACTAGTTCCTAGGTTGTTGGATTAGCCCAAAATCTATGGTTATTTTCATTGTTATTACTGATTTGACTTTGTAACCTATCTTTGATGCTAGTAGATGGTAGACCTGATCCTCCAAGGTATGCTTCCTATCTTCTTCTCGTCATTTTGTATATTTTAGTACTGGTTAGTTTGGTTGTTAGTCTGTGCTTGCACTTTACTTGTCTTATTTTTATGATATTTATACTTGCTTTATCTGTGGAGCTCAATCGATTTGTGCTTGCTGAGTACTATTTATTTGGTACTCATACTACACTTCTTCCCCTTGCAGATCGTGGTACGAGTCTACGCTATTGATTTCCTTTCATGTAAAGCTAGCTAAGGATTTCAGAGATCTTGGTGAGCTCCTAGCATCCGGAGTTGTTGATTTCTATCTTACTGCTTTTGGACTTATCTTTATTTTGTATTCAGAGATGGTATGCACTGTTGTTGTATTTGAAAAGCCTTCCACTCTTATTTTATGTATTGGAAGCTTGAATACAGATTGATTCTAGGTCTTGAGATGGGTTCGTTATGTTATTTTCTTTGGCATTTGTATTTATTACCTTTCTTATGGTAGCTTTGATTTAGTAGGGTTGTCTTCCATTGGTAGCCCATTTGTGAGACCCCATATTTCTCGTCTTCCATAATATACATAGTGTGGCATGTTATATAAGGAGTATATGATTTTGCATAGTACCTAAGGATAATAAATACTGCAAATGAGTGGTAATATCCAGGATTTAAAGTTTTAAGTCAAAGGAATCCCCTAAGTACGTACTCGGGATTAAAGAAATGGCCCAAGTGGCACCTCGCCCTTTTTGAAAGATTTAAATTAAGTTTCACTCTTCAGATGGACTGAGAGTGTATAGTTTTTTAATAATAAATTTTTAAGGGGTATTTTAATTGCTCAATTATCATATGTTAAGTTTTGGAGTAAAGAAAGTTGCAAGATAAAGGTTGGACAAAGTTACCGTAAGCTTCTTTAAGAAATCTTTCTTAAATTTGGATCATATGTCTTAGACCATATCTCTAAAAACATAAGGAGTTAGAAGAGTCATGACCTACCAAATTAAAGTTCTATTAGTCTAGTTTGCAACGCAGAAAACCGCGTATCAAACCAACTTTGAAATAAAAAGTTATGATAGTTTTACCGTGACTGCACGAGAAGGAAACCAAGTCTTGGGGTTGGTCGGGTCAAGTCCACCTATAAGTAGGCTAATTTGACATTTTAAAGCTCAAAACACTCCATTTTTGTCCAAAATAATTAAGGAATTGAATAGAGATATCCCACAAGATCCCTATGTGATTTATGTAAGTTTTTTGTATTTTTACCACTAAAATTTATCCCCGAGCCTAGAAATGCATGTCGTACACTTTGCAATTGTTTCCCCTCCTATTAGCTGTGTTTGGAGTTGTTTTTGGATAGTATAAAAGTAGTGTTCTTGCTGGTTGTTCTAGTTTTATAGCTGGTGTATTCAGGTAATAATCTTGGGGCCCTTTTACGATCATTTTTACGAAGTTCTACAGACGTTTTCTCGCATAAATGTTATATGGAAAATCTGTCTATTAATGCTCAATTCTGGACTATTTATAGGTATGTATGAGTTGTGTATATATAGTGGTTGTGAAGCTTAGCACGTAAGGAACAACTGCATGAAGAAACTTTGAGCACTTAGACGTCCGTTGAAAAGGTATGTAAGGATAAGCTTTGTCCCTCGTTTTAGCACGAAATCTAGAAAATTCTCAAAATATCGAATACAATATTTTACTATTTTGTTGTTACAAAGACCTTCCATAAAAGGCATTAGGATTGCAGCTGAATTATTTTCATGATGATATTAGGTTGATATTCCATTCATTCACTTAAACTAGACATTCAGTATCTATATATCAATTTATCAATTATGTTTGAGATGTTGCTCTTCTTGGTGTGAGGTCACTAAAAATAAAGACAGATTACGAGGGGAATATAGTATTTATAATCAGTCTTTCTTCCTTACTAAATCCATATTTGAAGCAATTAGAAAGTAACACATTGATTTTCAATAATCTTCGGTATAATTCTCCTATTTAAACTACTAAGGCACTTGATTCTTTTTAAATACTTTGTTTTACTAACTGGCATGGAACCAAGTATAAGCATTATGTGAAGAACTTTTATGAATTTTTTCAAAGTTAAGGCTTCATTGTAAATGTTGAGTTAAGTTCTCAAACTTATTCAAAAGACAGATAATATCCCACGATTCATGAGTATATACTACAACAATGATTATGATACTATGAGAATAAGTGTAACAATGATCCAAGATTGGCAAAATTCTTGTTATGGCCTACTATGTACATTCAAGATTCATATCATATATGTCATGTTATGCATGGACTTCAAGCTATAATCGAAGGTATGGGGCCTATTTGTCTAAATGATTATATATGTATATTATATAGATGGCCACAGGTTGGTAAATATGATGTCAATTAGCTACTGAAAAAGAACCATCATTGCTAGCATTTGGTTGGGTATGTCATACATTTGCATCTATATATATGTATTCATGACATGCAATTACTCGAGCATACCATGCATACTTGATCACTAGGAGGTTGAGTGTTGACCCTGAAGGTTACCTGAGTTTTAGTTACAGGTGGTATTTCTATTACCGTTTTTACTATAGTTATCTGTGATTTTACTTTTTGCCTTACATACCAGTATATGTTTATTCGTACTGACATCCCGTTGCCTGAGGATGCTGCATTTTATTTCGTGCGTGCAAGTTTAGGTAGGGATTCTGATCGACCCCTCCACCAGGAGCCAGTTCAGTTGTGAGTTGGTAAGCTCCACCTCTTCCCAGAGCTTTCATAGGATGCTTCCTTTTTGTTGTATAGTTAGGTATAGTCGGGGCGCTATCCCGGCATTTGTAGTGACACTCTTAGAGGCTATTGTGGACATGTTATTTTGGGTTGGTTCTTTTGTATTTTTTCGTCTCCAGTCATAGGTTTGGCATGTATATATATATATGTGTGTGTGTGCCTGTAATTCTCTGTTTGCAGGCTCATCGGCTAGCTAGTACGATATCATTTTGGGTTTACATATCTTGATGTACATGACTTATTGTTGACCAGGTCATGACCTAAATGGTCCGGACTTAATTTTTCAAACGTTATGTTGCCCGACCCTTTGTCACCTATTCTAGTGAGCTAGCATGTTCAGTGATTTACTCGACCAACGACGGTGTCGAGTGCCAGTCGCGCCTCCTCCTCCCCCCCCCCCCTTTTTGGGGGGCATAACATCATTGCCTATAGTTCTGGACTACGGGTTAGGCTTACCTACCGATGGATTAGGATAGATATCATTACGGCTTGAGAAATTGGATTGTGAGACAAACAAGCTAAGATTTTATATTCTATCAATTGGAAGGACGTAATGATATTTCTTTTACTATTAATCGCTCATTGCATGGATACTAATACTCATTTTAATCCCTTTCTTTTCATTAATTATTTTATTGATGGGTTTTCTCGACATAAGTCAGTAAAAATAAATGGACAATTAGGTATCTAAAGGATCTCATTTGTAGTTGGAGGCTAAGTTTTACGAGATACCTTACGACATCAACTAATTTTTTGAGTGTGAGCTCGCCCAACGCTCATGACTGATGGACAAATCTTTTGCCCTAACCATAAATTTCTTGCATGAATCTATTACATTGAGTGGCATTCTTTTCAGTCTCCCGATATAATTGAGCTGAAACAATGGGTTCAATGTTATGGGTGTAAAAAGTGAATTCAAACCATATCATTTGGGAGGTAATATGATATGCACTACACTAAACTAAAATTGATATTTTGTATGATGTTTAGTACATTACCATAATTGATATCTTATATGATGTTTATAGTACATTACCATACTTATTAACTGTAAAACTACCATTAATGAATGAGCTTGTACAAATAATGCGTCCATTATTGCCGAGGAGGAGGAAATTTAGCATTATAAAATTTTATCGTGGACGGCAGGATTCGAACCTGCGCGGGCAAAGCCCACATGATTTCTAGTCATGCCCGATAACCACTCCGGCACGTCCACAAATTGGTGCAGTTAAGGCACCGTTGTATTTCTTTATCAGGTAAAACACATCTGCTTTTGAGTTTTCCATTGCAATACCTTATGGACTGATTTGGACAAAATTACAGAAGGTTTGTTTGGATTGGAATTAGTATAATTAGGCTAGTAATTATGCAACTTAATAATTATTTTGACCTATTTGCATGTTTGCTACAATATAATTACAGTATAATTATAAGTGTATTGTTTGATTGCACAAGTTTAATTACAAGTGTGTTGTTTAGTTGCATTGGTAAAATTACAAGGTTATATTAAATTTTAAAAATAAAAAGTAAGTATCTAAAATTAAAAATTTATATTTGGAAAAATAAGAATATTTATAAATGTTATTAAATTAAGTATTTAAGATATGTATTGCTTTTTGAAAATATATTAATTAGTAGTATATTTTAATTAAATTAATCATAAAAATCAAAAAATGCATGTTTGAAAAAAATATTAATATTATAAATATTAGTAATATTAAAGAAAAGGATAACATTATTACATTATTCAACAATGAACTCTACTTTAGTTTAAAAATTAGAATGCTAATAAAAAAATAAATAAGAATAAATAAAAAAGTAATAATATAAAAATAAATTGCATGGAGGCACATGAAGACGTAAAAGTTGAGAATCGGAAAAAATAAAATATAAAAAAAAAATATTTTTAAAATTATTAGAATAATTATTTATTTATCTATCTATCTATATATCACACTATACTAAAAGCGTGAAGATCCTTAGAAATGTTGTTTGAAGTTTTTGTCCTTCATTAAAAGACTCTTTTTTAGACAAAATCACCTTTTCATCCATTTTTCAATTATTATATTATTTTAATAATATAAAATATTAAATATAATAAACATAATAAATGGAGAAGATTTTCTTATTATGGGTATATTCCTACACAAAGAATCATTTTCCAACTAAAATAGATTTGATCCAGAAAAAATAATTAAAAAAAATATTCAAATAATAATAATATAAAAAAGTTCTTAAAAAAACCCAAAAAAAGTTTAAAAACCATCCAAAAAAGTAGGTAATTTTTTAAAAAAAAATAGAATTGGTCCAAAAAAAATCAATTTATATTTAAAGCGTGAAGACCCTTAGAAATGTTGTTTGAACTTTTGCCCTTCATTAAAAGACTACACTCTTTAATCACGTGCAAAGCGCGTACAACAAGACTAGTAAGGGCTTAAAAGCGTGAAAACCCTTAGAAATGTTATTTGAATTTTTTGTTCTTCATTAAAAGGCTTTGCTTTAGATAAAATCATTTTTTCACTATTTTTCTTAATTCATTATTTAATCTTTTATTTATTTTGTTTCAAGATTCACTTTTGTGTATGATTTTTTTTTATATTTAGAGTTCTCTTTTTATTTAGGACTATTCTATATAAATAATTGTTTAGGCTATGAAATAATTTTTTTTTTAATATTTAAGACTTTAAAATTAGTTGAAACATCACAAAAGTCCCCCAAAAAATAGGAAACAAATTTCTATACAAAATATCTTTTCCCAACTAAAGTAGAGTTGATTGGAAAAAAAATAATAGTCAAAAGTTTACAAAATATCCCCAAAAATAGGCCAAAAAAATTAAAAACGTCCCAAAAAACAGTTTAAACATAGGCAAGAAAAAGTTTTTTAAAAAAAAAAATTTCAAAAAAGGTTTTAAAAATTGGCAAAAAAATAATCAAAAAACATCAAAGGAAAAGGTGAAAAAAAAGGCGGAATGGACTAATGAGCCCCTGTACTTGTACTCGATTGTATTTTGGACCCTCCTACTTAACCCTTTGCCATCTTAACCCCTCAACTCATATTAAACTCTATATTTTAAACACATTTTTTGACATGGCATCCTATGCGGCAAATGCAAGCAAGGAGCGTGTGAAACACACACTTTTGGAGCGTGAAAGGCTAGTAACGGTCAAAATTTGGTCTTTAAGACCCTATCTTCCTCCTCTCAATATTCTCTTCAAAACACCATTGTTGGAAAAATTTCTTCTTCTTTCTCCTCTCAATATTCTCTTCAAAACACCATTGTTGAAAAATTTTCTTCCTCCTCCTCCTCTCAATATTCTCTTCAAAACACCATTGTTGGACAAATTTCTTCTTCTTCACGAGCTTTTTTGCTCTCTTAAAATTTTATGCCTTTTTTCGTTCGTTCTATTCTTCTATTCTTCTATTCTCTTTCCCGGTCGTGCATTTTTTTCATTTCTTCACTTTGTTGGTTTTCACCCTGACATTCCTTGTTGCTACTGTGAATTCCATGTTGAACTAAAGATGTCAAGGACATCAACTAATCCTGGAAGAATATTTTGGGGTTGTCAAAACTATACCTCTGGTAATGGTTGTGGATTTTTTCGATGGGTTGATGCTAATGATACAATATGCCAAAAATAGTATCACATGAAGAACACAACAACGGCTTTCGAGCAAGAAAAACAAGGAAGACAAGAAAGACAAGATAGACAGGGAAGACAAAGAAGACAAGGAAGACATGAGAGAACAAGCACTAGTATTGATGTCAGTGTTATTGTGATTGTTGTGATTTGATTTCTAGCTATTGTTTTTAAGATGTATTAATTTGTACTTACAATGTTAATGATAATCAAATATCAGTTTCAGAAACACTAATCTTCAGGCTAATAGTAGATATACAATGTCTTATAATCACTGAGAATTCATAGACAATTTCATAAGCAAAAAATAAGGACAATGTCTTATAATCATTGAGAATTGAACCACAACTTCATGAGCAAAAGTTAAAGACAATGTCTTGTAATCACTGAGAATTCAAAACACAACTTCATTCGCAAAAATTAAGTGTTCAAGAACAACTTAACAACAGTTGACAATGAAGGTACAATAAAAAACAGTTGGGATCAAGTCATTAAGTTAGAAAAAAATCTATTGTGTGCCTTGAGTGGTTGGTATGAATTGGGTGTCTGTTGTGGCTTGAGTGCTTGTAGAAGAGTTTGATCTTCTGTAACTCCCTTCTTGTAGTTGCCTTTTAGTAACTACAACTCTTCCCTTCCACTTTAGAACATTGGATTTGTAACCAAGATCAATGTTTGTAGGAACTAAGCTAGTAATTGTAGGACTATGTAAGACTCTATCAGTAGTTCCTGACTAATAAAAATAACAAATTACCAAATTGAATGTCAATATATGTAAAAAAATATATGTAAGATGCACTGGTCTATATAGAACTATCACTAAATGATAAAAATATACCCTTTCTATTACACTGCCACTTGATCCAAATAGCACACCAAAATCAGTTGTTTTTGCCTTGGTCTCTTATATCTAAGAGTTGCACCACCTCTAAAAGTTGTGGTACTCTTCTTTTTTTGTCTAGTAGAAGTTTATTGTTGAGTACCTGATGTAACATTTTCAGAGCTCACACCAGTTGAGACGAGTGCACTTGGACCTGCTGTTGAGGCAGTAACACTTGGACCTGCTGCTGAGCCAGGTGCATTTGGACCTACTGCCGGTGCATTTACACTTTCACATGTGGATGCTCCAATACTTTCACAACTCCCAACAGTTAAATTTTCAGCAGTGAAATCATTTTCTACAAGCATATGTTAAAGTCACAAGCATAATTAACAAGAGTAAAATTTACTTAGAGGTTCATGTTACTAAATTCAGTAACTTATAAGAGTAGAATTCAGTAAATTACCAGAGTTGGACATCTTTTTTTGTTATGTCCAAAAGTCTTGCACACAGAACATTTCATTTTTCTTCCCTTTCTTGTGGCCTTTCCAAACTTCTTCTTAACAGGTTCATCACTATGTTTTCTCCTATTTTTGCTTGGTCTTCTTGGCATAAGAGTGATTTCAGGTGGCTCGATGGCTGGTCTGAGCTTTTTCGCCACATCTTGATGTTTGTCATAGGTTGAATAAACTTATTATAAGTCCTTCAAATATGTTTGATTCTTCTACCAGTTTTCAACAAATGACTCAACAATCCAATTCTTAAAATGAATTATAGTAACTGCATGAGCACAAGGAATTCCCTTTAACTGTCATGACCTACAACTACACACCTTCTTTCTGATATCAACAACATATTTATATGGTGGATCATGAATCTCAAAGTCAAGATCACCATTAAAATTCACCTCACAATTGGCTGCATGGTCAGCATTTTGTCTAAGAATTCCCAGAGCTATTGGTGATACATCAGTAAACCATTTTTCAGAAAACTCCCCTATTTGATTCGTTCTTTCCATGACTTTGACTCTAATTTCCTCTAGCATGGTGATGATGGATTTGAATCTAGCACCTAAAATTCAACTATTGAAAGTCTCACACATGTTGTTCTCAACCACATCACACTTGCTATGTTCTTTAAAAAATGCTCTACACCATGCTTCTTTTTTATACTTTAACAGATCTTCCACAATGCCTTATCCTAACAAATTTATTTCATCAAGTTTTTATTGTAATAATACCTCAAATGATGCCCTGGCAACCTACCAGAATCTTCTTCTCCTTTCTTCACCTCTCCTAGTCTTTTTCCAGTTAGCCCATATATGTCTAGCACACCGAGTTCAACATTTGGTAATAATTCAGTCAGTGCTAAATAAAGACCCTATCAAATAAAGAACATTATAGACACAACAGAAAAAATGTTAGTACTTCATCTTCAGTTTTTGTAGTTTAATAATTTAGTATCACAATTTTAAAAAATAAATTTAGAAATTTAATAATACCTTCTGGATATCAGACATCATCGTTAGTCCTTTATTTGCACTTTCTGTAAGCTCCAAATCATGCTTGATGCACTTGGGAAACCAAAATCATGTGTCCTTGGTTTCTTTATCAACCACTACCCATGCTATAGGGTACATTTAATTATTTTCATCTTTGGAAATGCAAGATAACAACTCACATTTACATACACTTTTGAGAAATGCACCATCGAAGCCAATTATCCTTCTACACCCTTCTATCCATCCACTTTTTAAGGAACCTAAACATATATAGATGCCCATAAACACCTCTTTTCTTGGAATTGTGTTCTTTAATGTCCTAATAGATACAATGGTTTCAGGATTTGTGGTCTTCAATTCCTCAGCATAGTCATATAGTCTAGAAAAACTCTTCTTTGAAATCACCCAAATGTTCATTCATAACTTTAAGTTTTGTCTTTCTACAACTTGTTTTACTAACATACAAACCATACTTCGTTCTAATCAAATTTTGAATCTGATGTAGTTTGATGGTAGGTTCACTCATAATCCTCTCCTTGTAATGTTTGCTAATCCAGACTGGATTACATAATTTGTTTCTGATTCTTTTACAACACTTGTGGACAGGATAATATGTTTTCACAATGAAGATTTTAGTGTTACCTTCAAGACTTCTAAGAATATGCCAAGGATAACCCTTTTTCTTACACTTTGCCCTTATTATTTCCTTCTCATTAAGTTTCAACTTAATATTTACCCCCTTTTGAATGGAGTAGGTTTGCAGTGCCTCTCTAAACTCAATATGATTCACAAAAATCATATATAACTGAAATATAATCTTTTTGGCAGTTGGGTCAAAGTAGATTTTGTTAATTGAATTCCTAGGTGGTGGATTCACTTCATCATTCTCAATAGGATCCCCTTCAGTTTTGCTAATATCGCTATCAAGATCGGAGCTATCAAAATAAGGCTCATCACCACCTAATTTGCCTTCAAATCTTTTCTTTTTGTTCTTATAAATATCTTCAAAACCAATATCTATACCCAAAGGCCTAAATGGTATCTCATCTAGATTTACCCTATTAGCCTTCTCTTTAACCTGTTCTTGGATGTTAGATTGTCTATCTTGAACCAACTCTTAATCCAGATCACTCAAATAATCAATATTTTTCTCAGCATCATATAGTGAATCAGATTCAGAAAGTGACTTATCTATATTTACTCTAGGGGACTGCTCTTAATTTAAATCGCCACCTTCATTTTCATTAACATCAAATAGTTGAGATAAAGACACATCAACCCTATCTTTTAGAGGAGAGGATGACACATCAACCCTATTTTTAGGTAGGGAAGAGGACAAATCAGTAAATTCATTAGGCGGGGAAGATAGATCATCCCTTTCATTGGGTGGGAAAGACCAATCAACAAATTCATTAGGTGGAAAAGACGCATTAGCCCTTTCATTGGGTAGGGAGGACACATCAGCAAATTCATTGGGTGGGAAAGACATATTAGCCCTTTCATTGGGTGGGGAGGACACATCAACATTAGAAGGAAAAAGTAAAGTTGGTTTAAAAACTATAGGTATATTTATTTTATGTACCATAAATACATCAATAAAGAACCCAACATTTAGATTACTAAAAACATTTAAAACATCTAAATCAAAATTTAAAATGTGATTATCACCATTTTTGTTGACTCTACATCCAAATGATTCCACTTTATCAAAATCTAATTCTAGTGCTAATTTATTAAGCAACATTATATGCAACTCATCAACATCTATTTCAATATTTTCAGGATCAGTGATATAATTGGCATACCTTAGCTCAGGATCTGATACAAAACAACCTCCATAGTGCATTTGAAGTGTCACTATTGTTAACGCCATTTACTTTTCATGCTTGTAAAAGTTAAGAAAAAATATAGATTACTACTAACTTTATAGGTACATGAAAAACACGTCGAATGTATCTCAATGGAACCATCAAAGACTCAATACCCAAGACAAATAGTGAAAAAATTGACTTTAGTCAATTACGAAAAAAACCCTACCTTAACCTCATGGCATACATCATCTCAGATTCAGTCACAGATACTAGTCAAACTCATCAGTGCATATATCCGTCTGTTATCAAACATACTTATGCAGATCAACAAGATAACAATGCTACTATGACAGATAAGATAATGTTTATAAATAACAATCACCGAGATAGCCTACAATAAACAATGTAATTCAAGTGCCCTCACAAAAAGAAGTCTCATATCTCACTCGAACTTATATGCTTAAATTCGACACTTGGGACTGATAAAAACACTCACACTCACAAAGATATTTGAACATTGTGTACAATACCATAGGCTTGCCCCTATATTCATGACTATGATATTCGACTAGTTAACTTAGGATCACTTTGGACTTTCTTAGCTTGTAACATAGGCTTAAGGGGCTTTGGTATGATAGTTTTGGAACATAGTGACTAATGACCCTCCTAGATACTAAATTATTTTACCCTTTTGCCCTACCAACACTGATATTTTTTACTCGTTCATCCCTTTTTTCAATTTCAAACACTTTTAGGTGCCTTGTTCTAATTTTCACAATTCTTGTATTTTTCAGCTCAAACTTTTGACATCTATTGATTTTTCTCACAAACACTTCATATTTTACCCTTTTTTATTATATTCATACGCTTTCTTTCTCATTTGGTGTGATTTCGTTACAATAACCACCCTTAGCTTAGGCTTTTGTCCTGAGTTGAGGTGTATATTATTCAACATTTGAACTAGGGCCACTTTTTGGTAGTCACCCTCAACTTAGAATTTTAGCCTGAGTCGAGGTACACAATATTCAAGGAAGGATCAGGGCCAAATTCAAGATTTCACAGTAAAAAGAGTTTGGTTACTCAGGTATTTGCAAAGAAAGGGTACATATAAGGCTCAAATATTAGGAAGCAGGGATACAAAATGTATTTGGTTGGTCAATTTAGTCTAAGTGGACTTATATGAACAACGACCTATGATCCTTTTCTAATCAACTAACCTATAGTCTCAGTCTGTATAACAGGGCAAGTTCTAGATTGATGCATAGTATACAAATCATGCTATAACACTCACATACACTTGGCACTGAATACAATGTTAATACAGATTCTCAGATCATGCCTTTTATCACAACTAAGCCTAACTTGTCAGAACATACACTATCAAACACTGATTCTACATGGTTGTTATCAAAAACTACCTAACAACATATCATCAAAATAGAGAGGTCTCATTTTTCAATATACACTAACATATGCCACAAATATCAGTACAATATGCTACTAGTACTATACACATCCTAAACATGCCAGTTCAACAAAAAATAAATATTCTTAGGGAAAGAACATAGGCAAGAAAATCTTGCAGACTCAAAAATTAGGATAGATATAAGCCTTGGTTACTCAAATTTCGCTGAGGCCTATAACTACCCATACCCTATTAAAAAACATTTGGATTTTCCTCAATGCAACAAAATATAGCAAAATCAAATCATAGGAGTCAAAAAGAGTATACCTAGGTGCCAGTATTTGTCTGTGTCTCACCATCCTCAACCTACCGGGTGGTCTCCTCAGTAGCTTGGGTTGCCTCCAAGTAGCGCTTGATTTAGTATTGCAGCACGACTTAGACTACTTGGTTACTAAGTGTAACGTCCTTACTATTAAATCATGTACGCACTTTCAAAAGGGTATTCCCTTGAGATAAAATCAACCCTTACTTCATAACTCTTTGACTCGAATTTGTGTCGTTAGAGGAATTGAATTTCTTGAATTATCAAAAAGGAATGGGGGAGGGGTTGTCTTAGTGTAATTTGATTTACTTTTATGAAATCTTATATATTATACAAGCAATAATAATTTTTATATATATATATATTATATATATATATATATATATATATATATATAATTCCCTTCATGGTAAGTCGATTCCAAGTGTATTTTAACCTTATAAACTCCCTCATACCATTATAAATCAAAGAAATCACGAAAACAACTAGTCCCTTTGAGCAAAAGATCCAGAAACCCCACCCTTTGGTAAGTGGCTAAATTTTGTCTTGAAACTGTGTAGTGTTTAGTAATTGTGTAATATCTCAATGTATATTGCTGATTTTTTAGTTTATAAATATGTTTTGGAAATATAATTAACATACCTACAACCTTTATGTTTATGTGAAATTATGAATCTGTTCTTATAGTACTGAAAAATGGGACAAAACACAGAGAAGGTTTCTGGCCAGTTTTTCTGTCTGAGAAACCTTCTAAGTACTGCTGTTAGTATTTTAAGCATATATTGATGTATGAGATGTATGTTGCGATGATTATTGGTTAATTGAAACCCCAAGACATGTTTATACAACTCTTATGTTCATTTTGTGATCAAATTTGATAGTTATGGATTCAAAGCAATGGATGCAATTTAGGACAAGTTCTGTCTAGATTCTCGACTTAGAAATCCTTTGTGTGTGCCTGTTACTGTTCCGATTATAAATTATTCTAAAAAAGGTATTTTGCAGTGATTCTTTCTTGTTTGCAACCTAAACGCATATACCTGCAACTTTTATGTATACTGAAAAGTCTGGTTTTTCCATTTACCAATTCAAAATCTAGTTACAATTCAAGGCAGTCAAGCTGCCCAGAAAGGTGTGATTTGCAAAAATGGGGTTTTGGTATCTATATTTTTAGTTTTTACCTGTTGAAAGTGCTGAATATTAAATGAGCATTTGAATTGAGTATTAAGGTGCTTACACTCTTGTAC
>JBCEWC010009478.1:0-18693 GCA_038996855.1 Solanum aculeatissimum
TAACTAATATACATATGTATTTGTATATCTGACAAGCGAGATTGGGAGAGGGAGGAGAGAGGCAAGCGAGATCGAGAGAGGGAGGAGAGAAGCGAGCGAGAGAGGCAAAATTGTATATGTATATCTGTCAAAATAATTGTATATATGCAATTGATATACATGTAATCATATATCTGACAAGAAATTGCAGAGATAGGAAGAGATGAGAGAGAAAATAACAACAAAACTCTAACAATAGCTATAAATTATAATTTTTTCAAACTATAGTGGTATAATATAAATACATATCATATGTTTGTCTAGTTAGTAATTTTTCCTATTTGTAATGAGAAATAAAATAAATCTACCTACAAAAGATATTTATGAAGGATTGAATCAATTTCTTACCAGTTACCTCCACCCTTAAGTCAAAACAATATTAATTTGGAAATGCTCTTCAATTGTTGAGTGAATTGTGTTTTCTAGTTTATTTTATTTTTTAAAATTGTTGAGTGAATTGATCTCCTTCTTGGACACAAATTTAATGGTCTATATAACATTTCAAGAACCAAAATAAGTTCCTTGTTTAACACAAGTTATTTTTGATAGATCTCTTGGTCAAAATCCCCATCTTAGATGAAGCATAATTAATCCATTATATTCTACACTATTATTCTTTCTTCCCCTAAAACTACCACACCTTTCTGTTGATGTGATTGCTTATAGGGGTGGCAATTAGGGCGGGGCGGGTTATATCTTTAATAGTGCGGGGCAGGGAAAGGTGTAAATAGGGCAGGTTAGGTTAGGGTAGGGAAAAATATTATTTTTTTAAAATTGTAATGGGTTAGGGCAGGGCAGGGTAGGCAGCCCAAATTTCAAAATGGATCATGCTTTGGCAATTTGGATTATGCTTGATGTCAAAAAATTGTAACAATGCCAACAGAAATATAGATGTCAAAAAATTGAAAACATTGACCATAAAAAAACACACAGATGTTAGTATTTAAAAGGTTTCTGCATATGTAACAAACCAAAAGCAGTCAAAAACCACACAAATAATGTCCTTTCTCAAAATAGCAACAGCAAGAGGAGACATCTAACGGTTGCAATAATAAACTCCAATTCCATCCATGGAACGTAAAACTAAAGTACTGATGGTAGCTGCTCTAGAAACTGAAGATAAACTAGCACAAGAACACAGCAACACACAGTTAGATGAGAGTAGATGAAAAGCTTGGACTAATAATTGTGTAGATCTAACTTATGCTACAGCTAAAAGGACAAGAGTCAGCTCTCAACCAGTAACTCCATTCACGAACTAGATTTAACAAAAGTGCAAATTAGTCAATGTAGCTTAGGGCAGGGCAGGGAAGGGCTTAACGGGGCAGGGTGGGGCAAGGTAATCTACTTCAAAGATGCTAAACGAGGCAGGGTAGGGTAGGTCATAATATTAATAGGTTAAGGCTTTCCCCACCCTAACCCGCCCTAACCCCCCCTATATACATCCCTACTTATTAATCCAAATAATTTTAGATTGGATTGACATGTAAAACTTATCAAGTGATAAATAGTTTACTAAAATTGAAAATTATCCTTTTCGTCTTGATTTATGTGATATAATTTAATTTAATATAAAATTTAAATTTGTGATTTAAAATAAGTAAAAGATATTTATTTTGACTATAAATTATAAAATTAGTATTTTAAAATTGAAATAAATATTGAATATAAAAATAAGAAAAAAAGACATATAAATTAAAAATAAAAAAAGTAATAATTTAAATTCAAAACTTATAATTAAGAATAGAAAGATTCTTTCATATCTCATTGATACGATTAATTTAAATTTGAATGATATGAAAACGCATCGGGTGAAAAAATATTTTGCTAAAATGAAAAATCAATAATTTAAATACAAAATTTATAATTTGATTAATAGAAAATTCTCATCTATCTCATTTTATATATTTTTTTTTATTTTTATTTACTCAATATATTATTATTGTTTATTTTGTTTTTGTTTACCTCAAACTAATATAAGTAAGATATTTTTTTAAATATTATATATATCAAATCATATCAATAATGAGAATATATTTTATCCCTTCTTATTCTAGAAGTTCTAATCCTATGTTGTCATTATCTGTCTTATATTAATTTTATCGTATTTACATACTATCATGCGTTTTTCGTTATTAATCGTTCTTTCTTTTCCTTTTTTTTCTATATTTAGTTTATTCTGCTTATGAGTTTTCGCGACGAAGGTTTTCGCGACGAAGGTTCACAAGAAACGACTTCTCTACCTCTGTGAGGTAGTGGTAAGGTCTGCATACATCTTACCCTCCCCCAAACTCTACTTATGAGATTCCACAAGATATGTTATTATTGTTATTGTTTAAAACTTTATTAAATATTTATCGATTAAAGAAATATGTCTTTTTTTCATGATTACTAAAAAAAGAAAATGTATTAATTGGGGCAACAAAAATACTATAAAAAAAAACATTTTTCATGTGATTTGTTGGTCCCAAAATTTTATATTAATAAAAATTTCAAATATCAAATAATTCTTTTTTTACTTCTCCCATTATGTCAATAAATGTAATAGCAATACAATTTGAATTGAAATTCTAGCATCCATATGGGACAAAAAAACAAAATAAAATTCTTATTAATTACTACAATTAATTAGACATAATGGATGAAAAATATGAAATGCATGTGAGTAATTAGGTAGAATTTATGCACAAACACACTATGTTTATAGGGTAATTAGGAAAAAAATTGTCTAATATATCACAAGTGGTCCAAATTTACATTATTATATCAAATCACAATAATTGATTAAAGTAATTTAAAATGTGAGAAAATAAAAGTTCATGTACATAACACATATCATCGTTCTCGTCTTACATAGTTTGAATGATAAATTCATACGAAAAAAATATATAGATTTAAATTTTTCACTAGTGCAATTCAAAATATGAAGAATTAAACATACAGATTAGTCAAAGATGGTTCAACATAATATATATATATACACATAAAAAAAAATATTAATTATCTATAAATAGTGTAACTTTCTGCTGGAAGCTCGAGTACGAGATAAAGCTAGTATAAAAGGTAGAGTAAATAATAAATAAAGACAAAATAAGACGATAAATATTAAGATAATGACACAATTACATAACTCGATTATCACACAAAGCTAAACTTTTTTTCGTTACTAGAACCATCAATAAGGCCCTGGCTTGTTAAATCGATTCAACCCACAATTTTATACGGTCAACGAACCTACTCAAACCAAGCTGAAAAGCTTCATTCTCAAATGGACTCAAAAAATGTTAATCCAACCCTATCAAATCATGAGATTGGGTCGTATTGTCTAATGCTTTCCAATTTTTTGATATGCACAAGTTGACACTTAATCTTGAATAAAATTAAACAAGTAGACACGCATATCCTACGTGATAATCCACTCATTCTATGTACATGCCAACTGCTTTGTATTATTTCATGTAGAACACACTTATGCGTACTTGTCCAACTTTATACAAAATTTAAATATATACTCGTGCACATCAAAAAATGATAGAACATAAATACCAAGTCAAAACGAAATTCAAAGACATGTTCATATATTATGGTTCAACAAATATAGATACGTAAACCGACACTTAAATGGTTAGAATTCCAACTGACCCGACCCGACCCATCCAGTGTGTCCAATGAAAAAGTTGCAAAATGCAAAACGTATGCTTATATTTTTATTGGGCTTACCAATTTGACCGGCAAAAAAACGCCATTGATGTGCACATTAATGGAAGATCTTCACCTCAATCAATGCATAATTGGACGTTGAATGTTCCTTCGTTCGTTCAGCAAGTTTCGTAACGCTTACAATTCGGTTTTCAATTCATACTTAGTTTGGTGGATTGAATTGATTGATTAATTTACGCAGTTTTGCTTTGATTTTGAGTTTCGTTTTTGCAATGGAAAGTACCGTATCAGGACGACTCGTAGGTTGGGAAATTCATGGCTTCCGCACTATGCAAGGTACTATATCGTGTCTCTATATGTGGAAAATATATCACCCACTCTGTTTCCTCTGTATTGCAAATCTAATTCCTTTTCAGGGAAAAAAATGCTTACTTTAACTTAGATAAGGAAGGTATTGAGGTTGAGGATTAGGGTAGAAGGTTTGTAGGTAGTTGAATGTTGTAGTAGTATGATTTAGGTATGGTGTAGTTTGTTTTTCTCAAGTGTGTATTGATATCTATTGCTACACTTGTTTTGATTGCTATTTTGTTAGTCTCCTTTTTCTTTTTATTGCAAATCTAATCCTTTCAAAATAATGCTTACTTTGACTTAGATAGGACAATAGGAGGTTGAAGATTAGGGTACAAGGTTAGTAGGTAGCTGGATGTTGTCGTACTTCTAGTAAAATGGGGGGAATGCTGGATGTACTGTGACGGTGACTGCTGCTTTTTACTTGGATTTAGGGTGTAGCTGCTGATTAGGTACTAAAAGACTTCCCATAAAAAAGAACATGCAACCTTAACGCTAAGACTAATTCCCAGGAGCAAGTTGATTGGAAGAGAGTGCTTTATTAAGGATGCTATATTTGAGATAAAATTCAATCAACTTTGTAATTGGTGACATTTCTCGACTCTAGATGTCTAGCAGCATGGATAGTAAAGGGATGGGCTAGAAAGATTATATATATATTTTTTGGTACATGGTCTTCTTTGTTTGATACCATCAAATCCGTCCTTGATAATGATACAAGAAGAGATTATGTTCAGTTCGAAGATAAAATGGGATTAAATTGGTATTAATTGTTTTTTGGTAGACCACAAAAGAGAGGAAAGCTCATAATTCAAGTAGTGATCTAATCGATTTGGGAGCAATGACGAGCCCTACTGCATATAATGGACATGTGAACTTATAATGTAACGCAACAAAAAATGCTAAGTTGAGATCAGCACTGGCCTCGATTTTCTTTGCTTTGTTGCTTATAGTTACTGATTTTCTTTTAATTAATATTTTTGAATCTAGTTAGTTGACTACACTTGTTTTTCTCTGGTTCTTGCATAGATTTGGATATTCCCAATATAATGGAGGAATCGAAGATGAGGTGGCTCCGACCAAATGAGATTCATGCAATACTTTGCAACCACAAGTATTTCAACATCAATGTCAAGCCTGTAAACTTGCCTAAAAGTAACCCTATTCTAAGCATGAAGAGCTTCTTATGGTTTTGATTGTTTTCTGGAAATCCATAGTGTTAAAAGGAAACCGAACATGTATTCCTCATGGAAAAGAACAACATTTTTTAGGACATGGAAGGTTCTGTAGCTTTCATCTAATATTATCTGGTTTCAATGCATAGGTGGCACAATTGTGTTGTTTGATCGTAAGATGCTCAGGAATTTCCGGAGAGATGGACATAGCTGGAAGAAGAAGAAGGATGGGAAAACTGTAAAAGAAGCTCATGAACACTTAAAAGTGAGGTTTAATCGCCTTTAGTATGGTGTTCTTACCATGATTGTTTTGTTACCAGCTTTGTTTTTTTCTAATGTATAGATGCGTATTTTTTTCCATTGCTGCTATGGATTTCTAGGTTGCCATTTGATTATAATATAGTTGATCTGAAAATATTTTCCCTAAGTAAAGGTTGTAGCCCTGGGTATATTGTTGTTGTTGTTTAAAGGTTGTAGCCCGTAACATGTTTTGGCATTAGTGTTTTGTAGCAGAAAATTAAGGAGGCAAATGATCATTCAAATCCTCTTGTTGTCAAATTTGGCATCACACTGAAGAGATGATTAGTACATTATACATACGATAGGAGGAACTTATTGAATGGCAATAATGGAATTATAATGGGCGGGATCAAACATAGGCAATTAATAGGAAAAAGGAAAATATGAACCTTTGAATTGCACTTTCCCTGTATCACAGCTCTGATGCGAGGATGAGAATTTTGTGGCTGTCACACATGTATGGAAGAACCTGAGAAAATCTCCAGTGAATCTTAGGAAAAACTTTATAGGTGGTCTGTCAACTCTTATCCTTTTCCGTGCATGATTCGATATGGTTAGACAAGATGCACCGTTATAGGATGAATGACTCTTTTATGGAATATGTGGACACTATGCATGGACCAGCTAAAATTTTGTGATTATGTTAGACATTCTTGGAGGTATATAGCATAGAAGACATTTATTTTCACCTCAACATCTAAAATGACTGTATAGACTAGGCTAGACGTATGATGGCTGAATTCTGAAAGCATACTTAGATCTGCCATATATTGGCCAAAGAAAAGTTCCTAGAAGCTCTATTTGCTTTATCATATAGTCTATTTCAAAAGCCAGCCATTACTCATTTTTATCTGTAAATAAGTCTAGATTGTCTTATTTCGAGCACCTACTCTGCCTATCAAGGCTTAGACAGATGGAAAGATATCACTTGGCATTTTTTGTCTTCGCTGGGTTCTCCAGTTAGATAAATCTTATTTTGAACCTCCCCTGTATCTCCTCTAAATCAC
This sequence comes from Solanum aculeatissimum, assembly GCA_038996855.1. Classification (NCBI taxonomy): domain Eukaryota; kingdom Viridiplantae; phylum Streptophyta; class Magnoliopsida; order Solanales; family Solanaceae; genus Solanum; species Solanum aculeatissimum. The sequence goes on from JBCEWC010009478.1 coordinate 6,530, forward strand.
TTCAGATAAATTTCAATTTGTTTCTTAGTGCAGGTTGGTAATGAAGAACGAATACATGTATACTATGCACATGGAGAAGATAACACAACCTTTGTTCGAAGATGCTACTGGCTGCTTGACAAGTATGAATATTTCTAGTTCATAGGTCCTCAAATTTTTTTCCCACTTCCTTGTTATTCTTTGGTTAGAACTTAATGGCTCGCTATAGCAGTTAGATAAGGAAGGATGTACCCATGGAGTATGATTTTGTCAATTTCTCTGCTTTACAGGACTCTCGAGCACATAGTCCTTGTCCATTATCGTGAAACTCAAGAGGTTTGTTTACTATTCTATTTCTCCTCTTTTTTTAATTTTTTTTTTATCAAGCATATTAGTTAAAAGCTAAAAGTGGGTCTCCAAGGTTCATTTATCGATGGTGTTGTTCCTCCTGTGACCATTAGTCTGGAAAAAACCAAAATAGTTGCGACTGTTATGTTTGTTTTCATGCATAGGAAATTTGTATCTGCCTTTCCCTTATCATTTCTATGATATCCATCAAGAACAGAGAAGCAATTATTCATCCTTTGATCTTAAGAGCTGGAGGAATTCCTCTCGACAAATAGTAGTCACAACAGTGTCTGACAAGTCAAAGGGAGGTCTGTGTGCCTCCAAAAACCTGAACATTGATATAGTGGCGGTTCATGGAAGTTTAGTCAAGGACAGGTGCTCCAGTGACATGATAATTGTGGTGTTTTATGTTGAATGGAGCTTGCATCAAATTAGAATGACATAACAGGGAAACAGGTTTCATGTGTAAGAAAAACATTAAAATCCATCGCTAGAAAATTGTCCATCTTTCAACATATTTGAGGCTCATAGCCAATTTTTCCAAGTGTATGTAGCTAATGCTGCCATGATGTGTTCTTCCTGGAATTTGTTTAATTGGCAAATCAGTTACTTAATTACAAGGTATAGAACACTTTTCTAGATATGTGAAACATTCAGAAAATTTAACCACGACACCTTTTTGTTATGCTGCCTAGAGGTTACTGGTTTATGTAGTCACTGTGGTGGCACCTGCTAACATGATCTTCGTCAGCCAGAGGCAGGAGCTTTTCTAAATTTGATCAGGTGTATATAGGATAGTTATTTTCAAGTGCTCCAAGGGCACTTCCGAAGCAGATGAACCTGCTGACTAGGTTCTCATTTCTAGTTTTTATGTGAATTGCAAACAGTGTGTTAATTCAGTTATTGGTTATGTTCACTGTACAATCACAGGGTTCCTCCAACAGCATAGTTGTACAGGGTTCTCCAGCTGCCCCAGTTAGTTCTGGTTCGGCATTGTCCGATCCAGCTGATCTGTCCTCTTCTTGGGTTTTGTCAGGAGAATCTGATTCTGCAGTTGACCAACAATACCCTGCTAGCCAACATGCACATTTAGGTACTGTAATTTACTATGTAGAAATTATATCTTTTTGCATTTATATTTATAAAGAATTAGATCTTGGGCCTAACTCAACCCCAAAAGTTAGCTTTGAGGGGAGGATTTCCCAAGTCCATGTAAGGAGTCCATAATTCCCTCATCCCACTGATGTGGTACCTAACAATATTAATGAGTATCGATAGCCTGAACTGAACCTTCTATTAATGTTAGGTAAAATGGGTTATTAATCTTCAGTCGAAGCACAGGACAGTTTCTCTTGATGAAAATGGAGTTATGTGTTTTTATAGGATATTTCACATATGTGCAAAACTTATACTCCCTCCATTCTATTTTATATGAGTTAATTTTACTTGGCACGGAGTTTAAGAAAGAAAGAAAAAGTCTTTTGAAATGTGTGGTCTAAAATAAGTGATTGATGCCTGTGTGGCTGTAAATAATTTCATTAAGGGTAAAATGAATATTTTAAAGTTAAATTGTTAGTAAATATAGAAATGTGTTTATTATTTTTGGACTGACTAAAAAGGAAAGTGAGTCATATAAGGGACGAGGGAGTAGTACTGTAGCATTCTGTTTACTAGACTAGTGCTTGGACCTAATTGTAATCTCTGAATATGTTCAAAACCTTTTTTTCTCATTCAACATTGGCTAGATTTAAGTCCTGTCTTCTACTGATTGACAGAAACTAACAGGGATTTGACGGTCCAAAATCATGAACAGAGACTACTTGAGATTAACACACTTGAATGGGATGATCTGTTGGCACCTGGTGATCCCAACAAGATAATTGCTACCCAACAAGGTATATGCTTGATGCTATATTATTTGTGCTGGTCTCTTATAGACATTATTTATTATTTACATCCATAAAAATAGTTATTTATCAAGTATTTACCTAAATTTTGCAGCCGGAGGTAAAACTGCTAATGTGCAGCACATGTTGTATGAGCAACACAATCTAAGTGAATTAAATGGTTACAGCCTCAATGTGAGTAGATATATGCACACTTGCTTCACTGATGTAATTCTCGACCAACTCACAGTTTTCTCTCATCATTTTCATCTTCTCTATGTTCCTGTTATGATCTATTCATTTCTTCACTTATCTATGCTATCAATGACAACACAAGTAGCGTTCTTTGATTTGGATAATTTTGTAGTTCTCCATTGGTGGTTGTAACAATATTTTAGGGAGGAACCTTTTCCCTTTAATCATTTTAAGGAAATATGGTTCATCAGAGAGCAAGCTCCACAAAAGATATGTTACTTAATTTCCTAAATAAATACTCTTCATCTGAGATTAACTAACTTAGAACACGTTTATCTTAAAATCAGAAGTAGAGCGTTATGCAGAGCTACTTGTTTGTATGTATGTATGATCAAATAGACTAACAAATTGATTTTGATACTTAAACTGAAATTCTTAGTGTGTTGCTCTGCACCAATATGCATGAGCAATACTTCCATCTTATCGTTATTATCAAAACCAATAAAAATCCTGTCTTGTTGAAGCTGAAAATCAACTATATACTATAAGATACTAGAGTAGTTCTCTTGGTGCAGGAGCGTAGTGACTTGGACTGAGATACACCTAATTTAGAGTAGTAAAATGGTGTCTTCCTCTACTTAGCAACTCACATGTACTGTTATATGTTTACTCCCTTGAATACAACTTTTTCAAGTTATGTTGTTCTTCATTTCAATTTTGCACACACTTGAATAAGATTATTTTCCACTTATTCTTTGCAGTGTGCATTTGTTATTTAATTTCATGCATTAACACACCATGTGTATATGTACTTATGATGTTGTGCATGTCTATCTATGTACCATTTAAGTATCTAACTATCATGCTTTAAATCTATCCTTAGCAATTGTCAAGTACCTTCCATCCGGTTTTATCTTTCTTCAGTTTGAACTCAATGCTGCTCAGTAATATCTTCTTTTTTTTCTTTCTTTTAGTTGGCTGCTAATATTGATTCTTGTAGGGCGTGTCCTCTTCTCTTGAGAGAATGTCTACAGTTAACAATTCAAATGAGATCACCTTCCAGACAATGGATGGTCAAATGACTTCAGGTTTTCAGGATAACGAGTATGGAGTAATGACAGTAAGCACAGGCGATTCCTTTGATAGTCTGAACAATAATAGACTACAAACTCAGGATAGCTTTGGAAGGTGGATGAACTACCTTATCACTGATTCTCCAGGATCCACAGATGATCCAACTCCCGAATCTTCAGTGTCAACAGGTCAATCAAATGCAAGGGAGCAGGTATTTAACATAACAGAAATATCGCCGGCGTGGGCTCCTTCAACTGAAGAAACAAAGGTCCTTTCTTCACACACATGCTATCTTGACACAATGGGTTCTCTTTGCAAGAAGAAAAGTGCTGTTTGTCATGATATTGGTTTTAAGTAAACTAAATAAAACACAAGCCATAAATATCAGGAAAAAGGAAGCTTAATTACTCTTCATGTGTTTGTGTTATCTTTTTCATTCCTAAAGAAACAAGAAAATTGTGTTCAATATCATTTGTTAGACCTGATCTGACCTGACATAACATACCATACTAGGTTGAGAATTAAGATTATTTAGCTTTTCAGGGGGAAAAAGAGGAGAAAAAGGGTAGCATGTTCTGGCCATTGACTTATTTTGTGAATGTGATGTGTTCATTTAATCAAAGAGAGATTATTTTTTACCTTTTTAAACTTTTAGATATTATAGTATATGAAGTTTTTTGCTACGGTCAAGAAGGTCAAGATAAACATGTCTTTTGAGCTATGATCTAGCAGTTATACCTTTGTCTCTGTGATTACAGATCCTTGTCATTGGGCATTTTCATGGAGCACAATCACATCTGGAAAGTTCTAGCTTGCATTGTGTTTGTGGAGATGCTTGTTTTCCTGCAGAAGTTCTCCAACCTGGGGTATATCGTTGCGTAGTTTCTCCTCAAACCCCTGGACTGGTAAACATATATTTAAGTTTCGATGGTACTAAACCTATTAGTCAAGTCATGAGCTTTGAGTTTCGAGCTCCTTCAGTACATGTTTGGACAGAATCCCCGGAGAGTGAATCTAATTGGGATGAATTTAGAAATGAAATGAGGCTTGCTCATCTGCTGTTCTCTACATCTAAGAGCCTTAATATTTTATCCAGTAAAATACATCAAGATTTGCTGAAAGATGCAAAAGCATTTGCTGGAAAATGTTCTCGCATTATTGATGATTGGGCCTGTCTGATCAAATCAATTGAAGACAAGAAACTCTCTGTCCCACATGCAAAAGACTGCTTGTTTGAGCTCTCTTTGAAAACCAGGTTACAGGAATGGCTGTTGGAAAGAATTGTTGAAGGATGTAAAATTTCAGAACATGACGAGCAAGGTCAAGGAGTGATCCATTTGTGTGCTATCCTAGGTTACACTTGGGCTGTATATCCATTTTCCTGGTCAGGTTTATCATTGGATTATCGAGACAAATATGGATGGACAGCTCTCCATTGGGCTGCATATTATGGAAGGTATCCTTAGTTACAGCTCTGGAATGTTGCAATCATCTATCATTTGGTTCTTTCTTTTCTTCTTGTGGTTCTTTTGCTAATGTAAACTGTTTTAAATAGTCATTACACCTTTGGTTGTGTTGAAGTTGAATTGCTGTCCATCAACCTGCCTGACCCACTTTCACCTCATTTCTCCTTACCAATGATAAAGAAAGTAGAAGTTACATGGAACATATATTTTCGACTGTTTTGGTCTTTTCAAGTGTAAGGTTGTTTATATTTAAGCATTTGGATGTCAGGGAAAAAATGGTTGCAACTCTATTATCTGCTGGAGCAAAACCAAATTTGGTTACAGATCCCACTTCAGAAAACCTCGGTGGATGTACTGCTTCTGATCTTGCATCAAAAAATGGTCATGAGGGTTTGGGGGCTTATCTCGCTGAGAAAGCTTTAGTTGCACAATTTAAGGATATGACATTAGCTGGAAATATCAGTGGTTCACTCCAGACGACTACTGAATCAATAAACCCCGGGAACTTCACACAGGAAGAGCTAAATCTGAAAGATAGTTTAGCAGCTTATCGTACTGCTGCAGACGCAGCTGCACGTATCCAGGCTGCATTCAGGGAACGTGAACTGAAAGTGAGGACAGAAGCAGTTGAGTCTTCAAATTCAGAGATGGACGCACGTAGTATAATTGCGGCTATGAAGATTCAGCATGCTTTCCGCAACTATGAGATGCAAAAACAGCTGGCAGCTGCTGCACGAATCCAGTATAGATTCCGAACTTGGAAGATGAGGAGAGAGTTTCTTCACATGCGCCATCAGGCCATCAAAATTCAAGTAAGGCCCCCTATATTCTGTGACTTCCCATAAAACTAAGCGAATAACATGATCCATTTCATGCATCAAAGAGTAGGGGTGTCAAACAGGCGGGTTGGGTTGAAATTGAGAGTTAAAATGGGTTGAAATAAAAATTGGATTTGGTTGTGACCCACCCAAATTTACTTTGGGCTCAAATGGGCTAAAATTCAGGTTGGGTCACGACCCGCTCAATTTTAATAATTTTAACATATTATTATTTATTTTTTATAACCACAATTTGAATTTAAACTCAAAAAATAAAAATAAAAAGTTACAAATTGATAGATAAATGATAGAAAATATAAAATAGATAGAGAACATACATTACATCAATGCAATAAAGAGCCTTGGGTTGAAATTGGAGATTAAACTAAGCTCAATTGAAGATTCTTTTAATATGGGTTAAGACTTGAATAGGTTGAGATTGAATCCAATTAAAATTATCTTAAGCCAACCCATAACAACTCTGTTATTATGTGTTGCTACTACCGTCGACAACAGCCTTAATTAGTGGAACCTGCCTCTGATTTATGCAGGCTGTGTTCCGTGGTTTCCAAGTACGAAGGCAGTACCGGAAGATAATTTGGTCTGTAGGAGTGCTTGAAAAGGCATTATTTCGGTGGCGTTTGAAGAGGAAAGGTTTCCGTGGGCTTAAACTCCAGTCTAGTCAAGTAGTTAATCAAAAATCAGACGATGCGGAGGAGGATTTCTTCCAAGCCAGTAGGAAACAAGCTGAAGAACGTATTGAAAGATCTGTTGTGCGAGTTCAGGCCATGTTCCGTTCTAAGCAAGCCCAAGAACAATATAGAAGGATGAAGTTGGAACATGATAAAGCAATGGTAATTGTTACAACGATTATTTTGAAATAGCTTCAGATACAAAATTTAAGATTCTAAGGTGGTACTTTTATTACACTACTCTTCTACATTTACCAAGTTTATTTTTCTTCGCAGCTGGAATACGAAGGAACTCTCAATCCAGACACTGAGATGGGCTAAGAGGACAAGTTTCAAACACTTCTTATATTTGGCTGATGAAAAACAGGATTTGGTGCTGCAGATGCAGGCAGTCTTCTTGCATTGACCCCCTCCAAACATTTTTCTGGTAACGATGAGGTGGGACGATAACAAAACCAGAGTTAGAAAGCTATTTCTCAGGAAGCAAACAGTCCCTTTATGAAACGATTGACTAGATACACTGACATTTTGATAGACAACCCAAATTGGACATGGTAAGTTTCCTTGATAGCAAGTTGTGATGGAGAGTGGGATAGACATGGCGCGAGTCTTTGTCTTTCGTCGTTGATTACTGGAGTATGAATCTTTATATTAGAGAGAAGGTAACTGGTCTATGAAAATGTGAGAGAAATTAAATCCACCAAGACATGTAATATTGAAACCAAGCTGTATCTTTTGTCAAATTTAGTGAGTTTGTTTACATCTCTGGCAAAAAAAGCCAAGTGATATTCTCTTGATTGTGAAATATTGTCTAGAGATTGTCATTTCCTGTTTTCACAACCCTATACAATGTGATCGATAACGATAAATTCAAAATGAAAAAATCAAACTGTTTTTGAGACGAGGATTCCTAGGAAATAATTTCTCTACCTCTGGGGTAGTGGTAAGTTCTGTGTATATTCTATCCTTTCCAGATCGCACTTGTGGGATTTCACTGGTATGTTGTTGTTGTTGTTATATTTTTTGCCCAAAAATAAATAAAATAAACGATCGTATAAGAAAAAGAGATGCTTCTAAGATAGGGAGAAGCAGAGTTTTCACAATTTGAGTTAGGTCGATATTATTAGATATGTAGTAGATTCATCTTCGCATTTGATTTTTATTATGAGTAGGTTTTATACAATTCTTTCCTTTTTTTTCCTCCTCGTTTTTTTAAACAATCAAAAGCCTAACTTCATATTGACCACCACGAGTTTGCATATGAAAAGCTTATTGTATACATCAACTTTGAATTTGAACCACATTCAAACTCATTTCAAAATTCAAACACGACGTATGAAATAATCCATTGACTTTGACAAAACCTAACTTCAAGGCCTCGAGCCTATTCAACTTCACACTCCCATACGTCTGAAGTTGATTATGAATCGATCAAATTTTAAATACCTTGGTTAGTTTATAAATGGTTATATATGCAAATCAATCAAGGCCCAAACTACAATAAAACCAAATCAAGGCTATTTTCGTCATTTCACATAGCTTTAGGGTTTCATACATCATAAGAACCCTAATCCATTCTCCTCTCACTTTCTTCCTCACTGGTGAAATCCCTAATCGCCGGCAACAGGTACCCCCACCCCCTACGCCACTCAGAAAGTTTGTAAGTATGAGCTGAATTTCCATCGGATTTTTCATTATTATTGTGTTTTTTTATTCTGCAGTTACTTTGAGAAGAGATGGCCAAGTCGAAGAATCACACAGCTCACAATCAGTCCTATAAGGCACACAGGAATGGAATCAAGAAGCCCAGAAAGCATCGTCACAGTTCTACCAAAGGGGTCTGTTAAAAAATCCATCTTTTCTTCTTTTTATGCTTATTTGTATATGTAGATGTATTTGGGGCTGATATATTTGAGCTAAAGTTCTGCGTACCTTCTCTGGACCTCACTTGTGTGATAATGGCTATTAAATCAGTGAATGTAGACTTTTTATATAATATGAAACAGTTTTCTAAACAGAATGTGTAGTCATATTAGGTTCTATCATTGTCACAACTCACAAGTACGTATGTGCTGATAAAGTTCATGGATTTGCTCATGATAATAACACACACCATTGTTTTTTTTTAGTTGATTCTTGTTTAGACTCCAAGCTATGTGGATATGTAGATCAGTAGATGTAAGGTTATATAATCAGGCGAATCTAGACCATATTATTATGTATGAGCAGTTTTGATTTTGAAGCAAAATACGTAGTTATACTAAGTTCTATCACTGGCGCAGAGTGATAGTAGGTGTAGTGATATTCTATATCTGCTGATATAAGAGTATGGATTTGCATATGGAAAAAGTAGTAATAAAGAAAAAGTTGATCTGCTGTTTTACTAAAAGTTTGATGATTTTCTTTAATGGTAAAATGCAGATGGATCCCAAGTTTTTGAGGAACCAGAGGTATGCTAGGAAGCACAACAAGAAGAGTGTTGAATCTGCTGAAAACTAAATGAAGTGTTATAAGTAATGAGCTATTCACTATGGCAGACAATCTTTGAGTTTGTTGAGGTGATGTTTGATGTTTTGGTATTTGTAGTGGATACTTGAGTTAGTATGGAAACCTTATTTTGACTATTAGTCCATTATTTTCATTGAAAACAGTTTAAACTTAATGCCATTGCCCTTGCAGTTCATGTTATGCTTCTTTAGCAATTTGTTCTTTGAGCAATCAGCAGGTTTTTCATTCTTATCATTTGTTATAATTTGAACATCTCTAGTTGGTCTTAAAATCCAATTTTCATTGGACTGGAAAGGGATTGAAGAAGGCTGGATTAATTTCGAGGATTCACATAGAAAACTCCAACTAGCGTTATCTAAATTATCGATGCATAGTCTTTTGTGAAACATCTTCTGGTTTATGGATTTGCTAATTGGAGATGGTTGTTTGATTGCATATGTGGATTGTCTTCCCTAAGTTTTAGGTTATGTGATCCATTGTTGAACTCCAAAGATGTATGTTGAAAATTTATGTTGGTTTTGTGTATGACTCTTTGATAAGAGTCCTAATCTACAACCAGATTTGGTGAGTATAATCTCAGTAGTGCAAAAGAAATAACACTTGTTGAAAGTTTAGATTGAGCTACTTAAGTATGGGCTTCCATTTCCATTCTGTTACCTTCTTATGGAGCTTGACACTTTTTCAGTGCTTTCTTTCTTGTTTATCCTAGAAACACAATTTCCTTAACTGACATACCAGGTAGAGACTCCATGTTCAACAGTTCAACCAGGTGTTTAGTTTTAGAAATAAGAGAATAGGTCATTTTATGTTTTCTGCAGAGTCTTTCAGTTTCCACCTACCATTGAAACTGTATGAATCAGTGGCAGCATTTGATGTTTTCTGTTGGATTGCGCGGCTTCAATGTGGTTTATGAATGAGTTGGGTTGCAAGAATGGCCTCCCAGCTCCATACTGCATAGCCAGAGTTCAGGTTTTCATGTTTTAGTTTAGAAACTTTGAGATTGTCTATCAGAAACAGGCTCTCTACATCACCTCTTAGGTAGATGTATGGTTTGCGTACACTATACCCTCCTCAGGCCTTGTGTGGAACTACACTAGGTATGTGGTTGTAGTTTAGAGACTCGGACACTGTCTCTTGTTCCTTCTTCTCCTTGGTATCCATACACTGTTTACTTGTATTTCACCATAAAACATTCTGGGAACAACAACGAGACGAGTCTATTATTCATTGAGTTTTAAAGTCGTAATGAACAATTACTCAAGCTATGAAAAAATGGTTGTTCTTACCTTATCCTTCCTAATGTAAGGAAAAACATTATTAGATGTCATTTTGGCAAGTATTAAAGATTATTACATGTCATTATTGCATAACTAATTAAACATTTTCCTTCCTTTTTGAGTTTTGTTTATTGTTAATGATGAATTAATGATATGTCCAACGAGGGTTGAATGTCAAAAATTGTAACAAATAGTCAAAGGTCGGTGGGATGATTATTTTTCGTAGTTAAAAAAAGTAGACTATTTTTTTTTGTGAATAAATTTTCTCAGTGGTTTGTGGTGTATCCGAACAAGATAATTTGGTTTTATAAACACTCTTTTTTGGCCCATGAGGAAAAGACCAAAAAGGCTATACAATAATTAACATTTCTAATTTTCAGTATGAATTTATTTGTTTAAGGAAATTTTAAATATTAATACATTATATAAAAGATTATGGTAAATCAGACTTTGTACTAGGTTTGAATAGTGTAATGAAATGTAAGAATCAAACTCTATTTATCATAAATAATTTTATTTTAATCAAGTTGAAATCGAATTAGCGTCAAACTTCAAATAATATAATTTTATTTTAATCAATTCAAAAGCAGACTAATTAAAGAGAGACCAATATGAGTTGTGACGGCATAATAAGTACCTTTTTGTAATACCCTTTGTTGGTTATAAATAGAAGAGTTTTGTTGCATTTTTAGACTATGAATTTTTTAAGTGTCTATTCTTCTTAAAATATCCAATTTAGTTATATCTTTTATATTTATTTTATTATTGTTTAAATATTATATTAAAAGTCGACACCTTTTCACATTGAAGGGTTGTGATTTTCTCGAAGGATTGTGTGATTATTTCAAAGAGTTGTGACTTTTTCTATGAATTATAACCTTTCGGAAAGGTTGTCACTTTTTTGAAGAGTTCTGACTTTCCTGATATGGCGCATGCAATAAGCACCTTTTGATACAACCATTTGTTGGCTATTAAATAGAGGGGTTCCCTCGTATTTTTAAACTCCAATTTTTTAAAATTTATTTTTGCTCTTTTTCTTCTTAAAACATCAAATTTAATATATATATATATATATTATAGATATTTAAATTATATTATATATAATATTAAAAGCATACATCATTTCACAATAAAGGGTTGTCAACTTTTTTGAAGAGTTGTGACTTTTCCAATTAGTTGTGACATTTTTGAAGAGTCGTGACTCGTATGGTAAGGCAAAATAAGCAGTTCATACTACAATTTGTTTGTCTATAAATAGATAGATTTTCTCACATATTTAAACTATACATTTTCTAAATTTTTTATTCTTCTCTTTTTGAAAACTCAAGTGTAATTTATAGTTGTTGAGTGAGTTCAAAGTTCAGTAGAATTTGTATATTTCTTAACTTGAATGTTAACTTACTATAATATCCTCAACTAATAACAGTATATTTTTCATTTATATTTACTTATATTATATTAAAAGTAACAATTCCAACAATAGAACAATAACTAATTAAGCAATGAATTATAGGGGAAGGAGGAAAAGGTATATTTAAGAGGTGTAATTAAGAGATATTAAGAGTATTTTTTTTAGTTTACATATCACAATTTATTTTAAAATGATAAAAAGTAAAAAAAAGGTTTAAAAAGGGAGAAAACAGATAAATCTAATAAAGAGGTGTCACGTCACTTTATCTATATCTAGCTTTATATTAAAAATAGATAGACATAAATATTTTTAGATGTTGATTTAATAATTTTCGTAATGCACACAATCAATAATCATAAGAAAGTTTACAACTGTTATTCATATGAATTATACTTTATTATTGTATTTATAATCATTTACTTATTTAATAATATTAATCTATATCTATACTATATTAAAAGTGTGAAGACCCTTAGAAATGTTGTTTGAACTTTTTGCCCTTCATTAAAA
>JBCEWC010009479.1:0-18693 GCA_038996855.1 Solanum aculeatissimum
ACCTCGGGTACAGTGAGGGGATTAAATTCCTTAAGGACACACAGTGAATTATGTGGACTCAGATTCTTAAACGTTTTCGTATTCTGTCTTTTCCATTGCAAGTTCTATACGGGGATAACACATATTCGTTCAAGTGATAGTGTTATTGATTTGTTCACTAAGTCTCTACCAATTGAAACTTGCAAGAAGATGACACACTATTGGGATGTGAAGATTCAAGTCTTTGGATTGATGTCCTGAGTAAGGGGAGTTAGTACACAATTACTCTTTTTTCCTCACAAAATTTTGTCCCATTGAGTTTTCCTTGTAAGGTTTTTAAAGAGGTATCCAAAATGTGTATTATTAGATATGTGTACTCTTTTTCCTTCACTGAAATTTTTCCCACGGGATTTAATCTAGTAAGATTTTAATGAGGCACACAATCTAGAAAATAGTCATTCAAGGGGAGCGTTATAAATATATTTAATTTGTAGTGAATGTCTATTTTGTAGATTATTTAAGAGTTAAGAATCCTACTTGGAGACCAGACCAGTTTCTTACTTGGAGACTAAGTCAGTTTTTTCCCTATAAATATAAGGGTTTCTTCATTGTAAGATACATCTGAATATCCTTCAGGAGTAATAAGAAGTCTTCTCTCTTCTGCCTACTTTATTTTTCTTTTACTTTATACTTTCATAACATATCTTCAATTTTTATTTGTATTTTTATAATCTTAAAGATATTCATTAGAAAGATGCATTTTTCAGAACTTCCAATATTTAGATAAAACTAGTTTAAGTGTACGTGCGTTGCACGTGTATGTTACGTCAATATTATTAAATTGAATAATATAAATATTTGAAAATCCTTAATATTGTCATAATAGTCATGTTTTTGTTGAGACGCCTAAAACTTCCTTAATATTTTTAATTTTAGTATGTATATATTTTTTAACTCCTTAATTATTAATTCTACCTAATATCTCATGCTCAATATTTATCTCTTATCATATACTTTAGGATTCCTTGACAATTTTAATTGTAAAAAACAAAAGTCTTTCAACAACTTAGAGAGTAATAGTACTTTAAATTCATAAGTTGTTATTCAAATAATAAAGGAAAAAATTTCGAAATGATTCACACTTTTAATATAGTGTTGATTAAACCCGACCACGAACTCCAATTGAACCCGACCTCGAACCCAACCTCGAATCCGAATAAATCTCGACCTGGAGCCCAAATCATACCCAAACTCGAACCCAAATCATACCCAACCTCGAACCCGACCTTAAAACCCGACCTCGAACCCAACCTCGAACCCGACCTCCAAACTTAACCACGAACCCGAATCAAACCCGACCTCGAACCCAACCTCAAACCCGACCTCAAACCCGACTTCAAACCCAATCTTAAACCCGACCTCCAAGCCGAATCAAACCCGACTTGAACCCGAGCCAAACCCGACCTCAAACCGACCCAACCCGAGCCAAACCCGAGCTAAACCCGACACAACCCGAGCTAAACCCGACCCAACCCGATCTCAACCCAACCCCAACCCGACCCTAATATTATTTTCATAAAGATTTTTTTTGTATATTATAAATAATATTTTAATATATATAAACATACATACGTATTATCTTGAACTTGTTGCACGTATTTGTGGTGTCAATTAATTGATTATAATTTAATTTTAAAAAGACTCCTAAATATAAAAGGAGTAGTTTAATATTTCCAACATTTTTAATTACTCTTTTTCTTTTTTAGATTTATTATATTTGATAATCTAAATTTTAATTAAATTCAATGTCATAAATATTAAAAAATAATAGTAATATTTTTTTCTTTCCTTCGTAGCCTAGACAATTATTTATATAGAATAATAATAAATCAAGAGTGAATTCTAAATATAAAGAAATTTTAATTTAAAAGTGAATTTTGAAATTAAATAAATAAAAGAGTACCTTTTTCTTAGACGGTTATTGACAAACTTTTTTTGTCAATTTTTAAAATCCTTTTTGGGGATCTTTAAAAAAAAAACTTTTTCTTGCCTATTTTAAAACCCTTTTTTAGGTCGCTTTTTATATTTTTGGGGATATTTTGTAAACTTTTGACTACTTTTTTTGGGGAATCAAGTCTATTTTAGTTGGAAAAAAATTCTTTGTATAAAAATTTGACAAAATCTTCTCTATTTAGTTTTTATTATATCTATTATAGTCAATATTTAATATCATTAAATTGAAGAAAAATGATGAAAAGACGATTTTGTCTAAAGCGAAGTTTTTTAATGAAGGGCAAAAAGTTCAAACAATATACTTGCACCATGAAAAAGATAATTACTTCCTCTCGTCATTATTTGTTTCCCTTTTCCCTTTTGTAGGTGCTTCATTGGTGCCCGTAGAGAACTAGAAATTGAGAGAAAATTCAGTAAGCCTATTAGGTACCTGTGTATAAGCATCTATGATCGTAGAAAATTTCTTCCTCTTAACATAGAATTGCAATTATGATCTAAGCCTTTTGGGTGTCCAATGCTCTTTTTTTTGGTAGTCAAGTTAGGTTCTAAAATAGAAAAAACCATGCTAAATTGTTTGGCCCTATTCAAGATATAATTCAACAATGGTTTAAGGTAACTTATTTTTCTTTCCTGATTTTTTTAAAATCATGAACGATATGATGATTTCATAAGTGGATTTTGGACGATGTAGAGTCTATTGAAAAATGATATGATGATTTCCTGCATTGCCTCTTATGGTTACATATCGCAGCTTCATAATTTTATTTGTATAGATTATTGCTTATCAGGAAGATTATACTACCAAAACTTTGATGTAATTAGAGACTATTTTGTAGACTAAGGACTGTTATTTTATTTCTTCTAAGCCTTGTAAAATCAAAAGTCAAATCAGAAATTTATCATTTAGCTACTTTGACCTAGCGAATGAACCAAAGGAACAAAGAACATAATTGAAGCATGCTCTTTGAAAATGGATAGTGGACAGATAAAACAGTACAGGAAAAATTTAAGTATCCATTATTTTATTAATATTTGAATTCAAATTTCACATCTAATTTCTATATTCTTTGTCTTTTGTTATTTTATAATTTCTTTTAGTAGCTTAATCAGGATGTCAAAATGTATTTTGTAATACATAAATATTCTATTCATAGATGAACCATAGGGAGATTTATGCTTGTATTTTCTTTGTGAACTTAAGAATAAAATTGACAACTTGTATTTGTGTATGTCAATTTGTCTTTGTTTTATCCAACCTCAAAACAATAACCATCTGGCTAGTTTCACTGGCCTTTTATTTAGTACTTTAGTCATATTATTATTGAGTAATTGTGCACTTGCTTTCACGTATGTAGGTATCTATTATTTTAAGCAAGTGTGGTTTGGTTCTTTTTTCAATCGTATAAATATTTATTTTTCACCTTCTCTCTTATGTTGCAGATCTTTAATCTTATGGTCAAAGACTAGAATAAGTGAAACTACGTCTTATCTGACTTTCAATATGATATATCGCTTTGTTATTATGTAAAATAAGCCACATAACTATTTGGTACAACTTAGTTACTCAGTAAATATCATCAAGCGATTAGTATGTACGGTTATTGCTGGTGCATACTTGTATTCCAACTATTGATTGATATCAAGTTTTGATATTTATTTAATTTAAAAATACTCAAAAAGTTCTTCATGTTGGGCTTGTTGACACGAGCAAGATACCCCCAGTATAGTGATTAATCTATAGTTCCATTGCATGTGTTCAGAGTAGAAGTTTTGTACAAATGTATCATCATGCTAATAATTGGGTCATTTTTAATAGAGATAATGCATAAGTACCCCCTCAAACTATATTCAAAATACCAGTGACAAACCTAAACTGTAACACCTTATAACTCTATTATTAAGGTCCAAAATTTTTTGTTGCAAATATATAAGCTTAAACCTAGTGATGTCTTACTTATACCTATGTTTTAAGATTCATTAATATATGTGAAAAGTGTATTAGATCATGAGAGACCTCTAGTACATAGTTGAGTTCGAAACTTTCCTACCGATTAAGTTTTTCGTATTAGATTATGCATGGAAAAAATTTAAATGACCATAACTCTCAGCACAAAAAGAATTAGGTATCTCATAAGCTATTAAATTAAAAGTCTTTGAATCCTATTTCCAACGCCACCAAGATTTCCTCACTTGGAGTTTATAGCAAAAATTTATGACTATTTTACTACAGACTGCTAGAAGAGAGTTGATTCTACGATGCTGACTTTTGGGTCATAGATTGAACTACGAACTGTATTGTTATCTTGTGGAACAAGTTCTGCAAGTCCATTTTGGGTCTCAAACTCTACGTTCCCAACTATGAGTCGTAAAAGCTTCTACGGGTCGTGGGCCTGTAGAATGAGTTCTACGATCCTGAAATCCACCCCAGTTTCTATCTATGGATTTCTACGCCGTATAAGCTTGTATGGACTGTAGATGTGGTCCTGTAGATGGCTTGGATAGTATTTTAAAAAAAAGATTATTTTAGTCATTTTCACCCTTTCTAAGCCTAAACTCGACAGTTTTACACCTAATTAAATCCCTAAACGCTATCTCTTAACTTTATTATGCTAAAAAATATTCTCCAGACGTAGAACAAGTTTTCAAGAGGAGAAAAGCTAGGTTTTAAGAGAAACAAGTGAGTTCTTTATAGCTCTTCAAGAATCTAGTTCTTCCAGGTATGTAAGGCTTAAAAATAATCCTACAACAATACTCTTAAAATATCCAGTTAATAGTTGAGAAGAAGATTTCTTCATTATGAGTAAATGTTCTTGTTTATGTTACTTTTAAAGAAAAGCATGATAATTACTAAAATTTTCTACTATATTGAGGTCCTAAGTAGATATACTACTTCTAATTGCTAAACTTGTTAAACCCTATGGTTACTACGAAAATTTATGAATTTTCAAATCTTGTCGTAAACTCAAGAAAAGTGTTAGCATAAGTATTTTATGAACAGTAAAGCATGAAACCTATGATTTTAGACAGTTTTGAGAAATGTCAAGAGAATACTAAGTTGGGTTAAGTCCCAAAGAGAAGAAAAGTAATACATTGAGCAAATATATTCTTTTAAGTATGAGCATATAATTAATATTTTAGGAGTAGTATTGAGCACCTATATGGGTACGAGTAATAATAACTTGAACTCATAAACTACGTAGCCAGTGTAGGATAGGATTGTACCAAGAGTACAAAAAATCCTCAGTTGGCCTTGTTTTGGATATATCCACTCCACTAGTACTTCTTCCCTTACCCTGGAAAAGTATGGGATGGCTCTATCATTATGGGAAAGACGCTATATCATCACGGGACTCATAGTAATGGTTGTCAATTAAAAACAATTCCCAAGCTAAAATAAACTAATTCTTGCATACAAAGTTTTAGTACATGATATTTCTTTCAGCATACACTTTATTTATTATTTTACTATTGTATTTGAGACATGTTTTTAGTTACTTTTGAGTATAGTGCCTTATTTTGAGTTTCCTGTTTTGGCTATTTTACATGTTCGTACATTACATATACTGACGTCCGTTGGACCTACATCATTTCATGATGCATACGCAAATGATAGAGTCCCTAAGCAGACGATCCGTTGAGACCAACACTTCATTTAGCTATCAGTGAGGCTTTCTAGCGGTCAGAGGCTCTGCAGTCGTTACTTTTATTTCAATACTTATTTTTAGTTGTGATTACCTTGGACTTGTCACAGTGATTGTATCATATTATATTGGTTTGAGGTTCCGTAGACCAGATGATATGAGTTTTAGTTTTTACTTTTAACTATTGCTGAGATATTTCCTCTGTTTAGTTTTGATGAGATTATTGCAACCTCTTTAGTTCATTATATCTAAGTCTATTATTTTCTATTTAAGTCTTTCACTGAGTAAAGTAGTCATGTCAAGTGGTTCGCTTGGGATCAGAAATGGTTCTAGGTGCTGGCTATATCAAGGGCGAAGACTGGAGGCGTGATATATATTTAACCAGGGTTCTAATACTGTAACGACCCTGCAGGTCAATTCTGTGTTTCTACATTATTTTTATAGTTTTAAGCTTTTGAGTTGTAACCTCGAACCTTTTATGACATGTTGGGACTGTTAGTGTGGTTATTGGGTATTTTGGTTGTGAGTTGTGCGAGTTTGTAAGTTACCGAGAAGTTAAAACTACAAAAATGAGATTTCTAACAAAACTCTAGTAAACGGCCTCAGAATAGAATTTTGACGGTTCCATTAATTCTAGAATGGTTATTTTGTGCTAAGAGGGTGCTTGGTCACAGGATGGAGCATGCTGGTATGATATTGAGCTAAAATTTACAAAAATGAGTTAAGTTGAAAGCTAAAAAATGTGTTTCTGTAAAAATACACTAAACACACTTGAAATAGAAAACGGATGGCGTGGTCAGCTTTGGAACATCAAAAATAGTCTAAAATGACCCTTCGTTAGTTGACGGGGGACATCCAGTTGTATTTTGATCCCCTTGGTTCTTTTAGCTAAATTTAGCCAAAAAGAAATGAGATTCTCATTTTTTTGTAAGATGCTCCGTTGGAAATTTTGACTGCACCGTTGAATCCAGAAGATCTAAATCCATGTGGTTACACTATTTATTTGCATAAAATAGACAACAGATACCCCAGGAATGCCGTGGGGAAGTTTTGGGAACTGCAGGTGCAACACCAACAGAATTAACACTCTGCGAGAGGCGCGATTGCGGAGGTGAGGATGCCAGTGCTAGGCATTTCTGGAGCCTTAGGCACATTCGTAGAGCCTTAGGCGCATTCGCGAAGCCTTAGGCATGTTCGTGAAGGCATGACTGACCCAAGGCACCGCATTCGTGGTCCTAGGCTCGCGTTCACGGAGAAGGGTTGAGGCCTATATAAATGGCCTTCACCCTTCGTGAACCAGCCCCTATTTCTAACTTTACAAGCTTGTAAAAATCTCATTTCAAGTTCAGTTTTTACGATTCAAAGGTCTGCGTGACTCAGTTTTTCACAAGGAACATCCTAGTGAAGTCAGAATTGGGATTAAATGTGTATTTCATGGTAAAAATCACTATTTTAGCTGAATATCTTCTCAAATTTGTGAAAACCTTTATGTGTTGATATCGTAGCAGATTCTTGATAGAATTTAGTAAAACTTTAGTCTAAAATGTCTAGGTTCTAAGGGGAACACTGTGATATGCTAGGTGTTGGCTGAAATTGTCCAGTTTTTCAAGAATTTTGACCAAGAAAGTTTTGAAAAGAATATTTTCTTGGAAAAGCTTTTAACTTCATTTTTGTGCATTTTCTAGGTCTTTGGGGGTCCGTTCTGGGCCAAATATTTTACTATAGACTCGAGTTGTCGTGGGAAACATTTTTTGAGATTTTATTTTAAATTTTGATTGTAGATCCTACTTTACCCTTTTAGGCACTTTTGGACTAATTTTGCTCGTTTCTCAAGATAACACAGTCAAACTGACCGTGTTAATATTTTGGATTTTATTATCATAATTCAGCAGCATCGAGAGGCTATTAGGAAAGGAAAAGCTCAACTAGGCTAATTTAGAGTTCAAAGCACCAGTTGCCAGATAGGTTAGGTTTTTCCCTAACCTTATATTAGGTGAAACTATATGCATGTTGACGTGAGATGTATATGAGATATTAGTTGTGCCTTGTATACGTAGTATATATTTGTTGTGGGGTTGTACTCTATGTTATTAGTTGTTAATACTGTAGATTTGATATATTTGGGCACTACTAATTATAGGGAAACCTTGTATGGGTTGTATATGGAATGATTCCATGAGATAGATATGTATTTTGACCTAAACTGTTGTCTGTGAGAGCATCCGGTTGATGATATTGAGATATGCTGACTATAAGGCTACTTGTTGAGTACTTGTCGTACTGTTACCTGTTTCTGTTGTAGATATGTTCCTATTGGGCCTAGTTGTTGTGAAAGCTTATGATATCACTCTTGTTGTCGTACTACATTTTTTGTTACCTATGGTTGACTGGATGATTACATGTTAGACCTAATTTTATACTAATTATCGAGTTATACGCTCCTATGTATTGTTGTTAGCCGCTGGGTTCAGGACTTGTGTATCTCTGACAGGGATTTAGTTATTGTTATTAGAGGGATGATGATATTTGGGATATCTATATTGTGAGCATCGTTACATACTTTGACTCTAGGCATGATTTGACTTTGAGAGTTCCAAATCTGGATATACTAGTTGAGTGAGTGATTATTTGATATCTTGAGTCCCAGATGACGCTCTCTGTCGATGTGAGCCTTAGTGGTCACGTTCAAGAGTCTGAGTCCTAGGTGACGCTCCTTGCGATTTGAGTCCCGATGGCTGCGACCGTAAGGCTAAGTGATGGATGCAGAGACTGAAGACCGAACGACGATTGAGATTTAGGTTGAGGACCCCGCTAATTTCATTTTAGGGGCAGGACCTCATTATTGACATTCTGAGATGAGACATATTTTTTTATGTGAGGGGGATTCTTTCTCGCTCGAGGGATACATCCCACTGTTATGCATGTATATTTTGGATCACGTGCCACATGCAAGCATAGGGTCGATGACCCAATTGACATGTAATTCTTGGGGTAGGAGCCCCGTGATGGATTACCCATGGATTCACATACCTATCCATACCTTGATTGTGTGTGGGTGTACCTCTTGGGCTTATAGAGGCATAGGGAGCATTCAGGCATAGACACTAGGGCCTTATACCCACGTACATTCGACCTCGATTTGATGATGTGGAATGTTAGGCTCTGTGGTGTTTCTGTGAGACTCAATTATAATTTGTCAATTATATTATGCGTGGGTGTACCTCTCTAGTTTTATAGGGGCCTGGGTGGCATATAGGCATACATATTAGGGCCTTGCACTCGCGTACGGTACAAGACTTTGGTTTTTTTGTGGTTATGGGGTCAATTTATGGGACAACTACTTTTATCGACATTGAACTTCATTATGTATATTATTTTGCTCAGTCGGCCAATGATGCATTCTAATGCCTTATTCTGTTACTCAACCCTACTTCTGCATTTTCCTATGATGAAGGTCCAGGTTCTAGTCGGGGCACTGATTTCAGGGGATTTAGGAGTATAGGAGACTTTTTTTGGGTGAGCATCGACAACTCTGGCTTCATCACAATCTCCTTGTTTTGATGGTCGTCTTTTATTTTAGACTTTGATCTTGTACAATAGTATTATATGTCTGTAGGAGCACTCTTAGGTTGTATATTATATTTTTGATTGGCTATTTATGTATATTGGTATGTACTTTCCTTCTATTATAGTTCTTTACAATTGACTTCTAGGTTCTGGATAGATTTCGATTAATTATATTGTTATATCGGTTTTTGCTATGACTAGAAGGCTAGGACAGGTATCTTAGGGTTGGGTAATGGGCTTACTTGTAGGTAGGATCTAACAGGCACTATCATGGCCGGGACTAAGTCATGACAAGTTGGTATCAGAGCCTAAGGTTCATTGGTCTCAGCTTTACAAAGCTACCGTCTAGTAGAGTCCTGTGGATGGGTGCGGAGATGTTCGTGGCTTATCTCTAGAAGGCTATGGGATGTTTAAGAATTTTTTCCTGTGTTGTAAATTCTTATTGTGCATTTGTCAATAGCGCTTTGATGTTTGGGAATCCGACTTCATCCGTGCTTTGCAAGTATGGTGCGTAAAGGTCCTATTCGAGACCGGGGTTAGGGTTGCACCATCAGTCCCGAATAGGGAGCAGACCCCCATGTTCGTGGAGCAGATACCAGAGGCCCCAACTCCACCGTAGCTGGCACCAGCTCCCCCAACCACTTTTGTAGTAACACTAGAGGTACATGTTGTTCTTGGACTGATCCTGGCAGTGCTTAGATCCCTACAGCAGGGTGTGGCACCAACTTTAGCTCTTCTAGTTCAGAGTACAGTCGAGCCTATTGTTTCGGAGGTCTCGGCCCAGCCACAAGGAGATGTACAATTTTAAGACCAGCAACTACTTGGGTACTTTTTTATATTGGCCCCGCTGAGGTTTTTAGGAGCGGTTATAGGCCTTTCGATTGTTGGAGTCTACAGGTGTTGAATTTACTACATATCATCTTGATGGTACCGCCAGGCAGTGGTGGTGGACTTGTTGAGACCCTAGGCCAGCAGATGTCGCACCTTTGACTTACGCCAAGTTTAGAGGCATTTATGACTAGATTTATTCCTAGGAGTTTCAGAGACCATTACTGGGATCAGTTTGTACGACTGGAGCAGGGACAGATGACCATGTCCCAGTATGAGGTGAGGTTCCAGGAGCACTCCTGATATGCTACAGTTATTTTTCCTTCTAAGAAGGAGCAGATTCACTATTTTGTGCGAGGATTGAGGCCTCACTTAAGAAATGACACCCATCCATTGGTTACTTTAGCACGATCATTTTTTAACATTGTTGATCATGCTCACTCCCTGGATTAGATTAGTTGCATGGACCAAAGGGGAAGCGACAAGTGGGCTAGATGAGAGGGAGAGTTTAGTGGCTCCCAGAAAGGGTTCGGAGTGCCAAGGGATAAACCTCTTAGGAGAGGTCAGCAGAGTGAGACTAGCCAACCATACTACGCATCATTACAAACTTCTGAGAGTGGCCATCAGGGCCTGGGTAGTTCCTGCAGGGGTGGTTCCTCTTATCCCACCGGGCACAAACAGAAGGAGAGTAATTCGGCTTCTTCTAGACCAGTTGAGTCATCCTTTGCGAGTAGTTAGGGTACGAGACAGCCGGATTGGGCAAGTGCGACCGTGACCAGAGAGACAGAGTTGTATCATATCATATTTTGTGTGAAGCACCAGATTATTGGCTTAGAGATTATCCAGAGCACAGAGCAACACTAGCTACCCCATAGCTCACCAGGTCAGCTCCTAAACCAGTTGGTAGGGACAGGGGTCAGGATCGTAGCTATCAGGATTACCAGTATAGGGACTAACAGGGTTATCAGTAGGGCTCTTGAGGGACTGTTAGGGGTGATAGATCTAGGAGCAATGGCGATGCTCGATGGGGAGTCCATCGGGGCCATTTATATGTCACATCATCAAGGGTCGAGACTGAGGCTTCTGATGAGAACATTGGGGCTATTTTTATGCCGCATCAGCAAGGGTCGAGATTGAGGCTTCTGATGAGTCCATCACAGGTATGATTATTGTATGCCAGTAGCTAGCTTAAGCCTTATTTGATCTGAGTTTCATATTCTCCTATGTATCTATATACTACGGTTCCCGCCTGGGGGTGACTCCTGAGCCTCTTTCCTCTTGGGTTTGGGTATCAATCCCAGTAGAGGATTCACTTTTAGTAGATTAGATTTATGGAGGTTGTATGGTTACTTTACAGGGTTTTGATACTTGGGTTGATTTAATATTGCTCGATATGCTAGACTTTGACCTTATTTTGGGTCTGGATTGGTTAGCCCCGCATCATATGATATTAGATTTTTATGCCATAATTACCACGTTGGTGATGCCAGGGATGCCACCAGTGGTCTGTCAAGGGTTCGCTAGTCAGGTTTCAAAGGGTATTATATTAGACATTCAGGCTCGAAGATTGATATCTACAAGGTGTTCAACTTATTTAGCTCATGTGCATGATGTTATAGTTGAGACTCCTACCGTGGAGTCTGTGCCAATTATACGTGAGTTCTCTGATGTGTTTCTAGTAGATTGGCCTGGGTTGCTCCCTAAGGGAGGATGATTTTACGATAGAGGTTTAGCCAGGCAATAAGCCCATATTTATTCCTTTATACCAGATGGCTTCTATAGAACTTCAGGAGCTTAGTTCACAGCTTTAGAGTTTTCTAGATCTAGGGTTCTTATAATCGAGCGTTGCTCCCTAGGGAGCCCCTATCTTGTTGGTGACAACGAAAGATGGAACTATTTGGATATGTATTGAATATCAACAGATGAATAAGGTGACGGTGAAGAACCATTATCCTCTGTCATGTATTGATAATTTATTTGATCAGTTGTTAGTGGCCTCACTATTTTCTAAGGTTGATCTGAGATTAGGGTACCACCAGTTGAAGATCCGAGGAAATAATGTTTAAAAGACTGCCTTCCAGACCTGTTATGGGCATTTTTAGTTCCTAGTCATGCCTTTTGAGCTTACTAATGCCCTTATAGAATTTATGGACTTGATCACTCGGGTATTTCAACCATATTTGAACTCTTTTATTCTGCTTTCTACTGATGATATTTTGGTATATTCGCCGAGTCGAGAGCAGCATGCCCATAACCTCTGTATTATGCTATAGACACTCTGGGATCACAAGTTGTATGCTATAAGTGTGAGTTATGGCTTTAGTTTGTGGCTTTCTTGGGTCACGTAGGGTCTAATTTGGGTATTAGAATGAATCTAGCTAAGGTCGAGGCGATTCGTGGTTGGCTTAAGCCTACTTTAGTGAAAGAGGTTTGGAGTTTTATTGGGTTGGAAGGGTATTGTAGGCGGTTTCTTGAGGGTTTTTCCACTATTATCGCTCTATTGACTGGATTGACTTGCCAAGGTATGCCATTTGTCTAGTCTGATGAGCGTGAGGTCAGTTCTCAGAGGCTAAAGGAGTTGTTGACTACAACTCCTATTCTTACCCTCTTTGTAGAGGGAGAGAGCTTTGTGGTATATTGTGACACCTCCCATATCAGGCTGGGTTATATTTTGATACAGTAGTGTTGAGTTATTGCTTATGCTTCTCGTCAAAAATGGTTCACGAGTATAACTACCCCACACATGACTTAGAGTTGGCGGTACTTGTGTTTGAGCTCAAGATCTAGAGGCATTACTTGTACGGTATGCCTTGTGATATTTATACGGACCACCGGAGCTTACAGTATATTATGACTTAGTGGGATCTAAATTCCTACCAGAGATAGTGGATTGAGTTGTTGGTTGACTGTGATATTTTTATTTTATACCATCTAGGCAAGGCAAACATAGTAGCGGATGCCTTGAGTTTCGAAGGTCGTGAGTATGGGAAACCTAGCATACCTAGCAGCTGAGGAGCGACCATTAGCTTCATAAATTCAATCCTTAGCTAACAGGTTGGTCCGATTGGATATTTTGGATTCCAGCCAAGTATTGGCCTTTATTGGGTCTTAGTCTTCATTGGTTGATCAGATCTGAGCCTGTCAGTTTGGGGATGAGTCATTAGTTGGTCTTCGAGATAGAGTGTTGTAAGGTATTGGGGGTCAGACTATAGTTAATTTAGATGAATTCCTCAGATTTGGCGGCAGGTTGTGCATTTCTAGAGTGGGGGATTTAATATAGTTGATTCTATAGGAGGCACATGACTCCCGGTATTCTAGTCAGCTAGGTACAACTAAGATGTACCGAGACCTGAGACAACAATTACTGGTGAGATTGTATGAGTAGAGATATTACAGATGATGTATCCTCATTGTCTCAATTATCAACAGGTTAAGGCTGAGCACCAATGACCCGGTTAGGCACTTCAGCCGTTACCCATTCCTAAGTGCAAGTGGGAACGTATGACTATAGACTTCATTGTAGGTCTTCCTCATACTTTTAGGGGTTATGATAACATTTGGGTTATAGTTGATTGGTTGACTAAGTCCGCACACTTCTTTCCAGTTTGTTCTACCTTTAGTGCCGAGCGATTAGCTCAAATTTACATTTAGGAGATAGTCCAGTTGCATGGGGTGTATGCATCTATGATT
This sequence comes from Solanum aculeatissimum, assembly GCA_038996855.1. Taxonomy (NCBI): domain Eukaryota; kingdom Viridiplantae; phylum Streptophyta; class Magnoliopsida; order Solanales; family Solanaceae; genus Solanum; species Solanum aculeatissimum. The sequence goes on from JBCEWC010009479.1 coordinate 13,719, forward strand.
TCTGAACAAGGGTCATAACTTACCTCCAACTTTTGGAGGGCTTTCCAGTAAGAGTTGGGTACCCGAGTTGATTTGAGCATGTGATTTCACCCCCAGACAGATGGCCAGTCTGAGCGCATTATACAGGTTTTGGAGGAGTTGTTACAAGCTTGTGTGTTAGAGTTTGGGAGTCAATGGGATCAATTTCTGTCGTTAGTTGAATTTGCCTATAATAACATCTACCATACTAGTATTTAGATGGCCCCATTTAAGGCATTATATCACCAACGATATCGTACTCCTATTGGGTGGTTTGAATCTATAGAGTCAAGTCCATACAGTAAAGATTTGTTGTAGGATTCCCTAGCTAGGGTTTAAGTTATACAGGATAGGTTGTGGACAGCTCAGAGTCGGCACCAGAGTTATGCTGACCGTAGATGCCGGTTCTTGCAGTTTGAGGTTAGAGATCAGGTATTCCTAAGAGTGTCGCCCCTAAAGGGGGCATTCGATTTAGGAGATAGGGTAAGTTGAGTCCCTAGTATTTTGGGCCTTTTGAGATCTTGAGATGGGTTGGGCTAAGTTCTTATAAATTAGCCCTACCTCCAGTTTACTCTACTATAAACCCTCTGTTCCATGTGTCGATGCTACGTCAGTACATTCTAGATGAGTCACATGTATTGCAATATGATTCAATTGAGTTGGATGACCGTCTGACATTTGTTGAGGAGCCAACAACCATTTTAGCAAGGGATACCATCAATTGCGATCCAGGGTCATACGATGGTTAAGGTGTAGTGGAGACATCGTTTAGTCGAATTGAGTCACAAATATGGGAGCAGCACCCCAGCCAAATTGAGCCATCAGGTTTGCCTTTACTTTACTTTTGCGGATGAAAGAATTATAAATGGGGATGTTGTAATAACCCTGTAGGTCAATTCTATGTTTCTACATTATTTCTATAGGTTTGAGCTTCTAAGTAGTAACCGTGGACCGTTTATGACCTTTTGGGACTGTCGGGGTGGTTATTAGGTTTTTTGGTTGTGAGTTCTTCTTGTTTGCAAGTTAGCAGGAAGTTAAAATTGCAAAAATGAGATTTCTAACAAAATCTTAGTAAACAACCTCGGAATGGGATTCTAAAGGTTCCATCAGTTTTTGAACAGTCATTTACTACTATGAGGGTGATTGGTCTGAGAATGAAGGGTGTTAGTATGATTTTGAGCTAAAAGTTGCCAAATGAGTTCAAATAAAAGCTAAAAAGTGTGTTTTTGTAAAAACCTAGCTAAATGCGCTTAGAAAAGAAAACTAATGGCACGGTCAGCTCTGGAATGTCAAAATGGTCTAAAATGACCCTTTGTTAGTTGATGGGGACAGACGGTTGCATTTTGACCCACTCGAGTCTTTTAGCTAAATTTAGCCAGATAAAAGTGGGTCTCTCATTTTTCCGTAGGATACTTCATTGGAAATTTTGACTGCACCATAGGATCCGAAGCATCAAAATCTGTGTGGTTACACTATTCATTTGCGTAAAATGAACATCGGATGCCCCGAGGAAGTTTTGGGAACTATAGGTACAACACTAATAGAATTAAACCTCCGCGTTGGCGGAGGGAGAGGCGCGATCATAGAGGTGAGGCTGCTAGTGCTCTGTATTTTTGGAGCCTTAGGCGCGTACACGGAGTCATGGCTTAGCGAATGCACCACGTTTGCGGCCGAAGGCGTATCTTTGTGAAGAAGAGTTGAAGCCAATGTAAATGACCTTCACCCTTTGTGAACCATACCCTATTTCTAACTTTGCAAGCTCGTAAAAACCTCATTTCAAGTCCATTTCCGATGATTCAAAGGTCCATGTAACTCCATTTTATGCAAGGAAGATCGTGGCAAAGTCAAAATCAGGATTCAGTGCGTATTTAAAGGAAAATTCATTGTTTTAGCTGAATATCTTCTCGAATTTGTGAAAAACATTACATGTCGATATCATAGCCAATTTTTGATGGAATTTAGTGAAACTTGAGTCTAAACTATTCTACATTCCGAGGGAAACACTGTGATATGATGGGTATTGGTTGAAATTATCCGATTTTTGAGAATTTTGACCGAGAAAATTTTGAAAAGAATGATTTCTGAGAAGAGTTTTTAAGTTTGTTTTTGGGCCATTTTTGGATCTTTTGGGATCGATTTTGGGCCAAATTTTTGGTTGTAGACTCGGGTGGTCGTGGGGAACATTTTTTGGAATTTTGTTTGGTATTTTAGGCATAGGTCTTACTTTTCCATTGTAGGCACTTTTGGCCTAATTTCGCCCGTTTCTTAAGATAATACAACCAAATTGACCGTGTTAATATTTTGGATTTTATTTCCATAAGTGAGCAATATTAGGAGTCTATCAAGAAAGGAAATGCTTAGCTAGGTTGATTTGAACTTCGAGGTGTCGGTTGCTAAGCAGGCTAGGTTTTTCCCTAACCTTAGATTGGGTGAAACTATATGCATGTTGAAGTGAGATGTATATGAGATGCTAGTTGTGCCTTATGTGTATAATATGTATTTGCAGTGGGGTTTGTACTCTGTGTTATTGGTTATGAATACTATAGATTCGATATATTTGGGTACTGCTGATAACAGGGAAGTTTAGTGAGGGATGTATATAGGTTGATAACATGAAACATATATGTATTCTGACCAAAATTATTGTCTGTGAGAGCATGTTGCTGATGATATTGAGATATGCTAATTGTGATGCTACTTGTTGAGTACTTGTCGTACTGTTACCTGTTTCTAATGTAGATATGTTCCTGTTGGGCGTGGTTGTTGTGAAAGCTTATGATATCTCTCTTGTTGTCGTACTTCATTTACATGACCTATGGTTGATTGGATGACTGCATGTTAAACCTGATTTTATACTGATTATCGAGTTATACCCTCCTATGTACTGTTGTTAGCCACTGGGTTGTGGACTTATGTATCTGAGACAAGGGTTTAGTTATTGTTATCAGAGGGTTGGTGATATTTGGGATAACTATATTGCAAGCATCATTGCCTACGTGTAACGACCTGAAATATTTTGAACCTCATAATGGTTGGTCAAAGTTAGTGTTGAACTTTTCATGATTAAATTTAGGTAGCCATGGGTTGTATTTAAGTGGCCGGATTCAAGGGAATTGTTTTGGTTGAAGGTTGTAAGGCCGTTTAGGCAACACTAATTTTGAGGGGCATATATTTTGGTACAAGATGAACTGTGTGGGCTACTATATATCAAATCGAATCTCTTTGAGTTATCTTTGCAACGCAACTGATTTCACTCAATTCGGAGTTCAAATGTGAAAGTTATGGTCTTTGCAGAGAGACTGCTCGGATTTGAAGGTACACTGGAAAGGGTTCCAAATTGGGGTCCAAGTGTGAGACCACGAGCCGTTTGGTGGTCCACGGTCTGTGGTGGCCTCCGTGGGTTGTTCCAGTGAGTTCCTAAGGATTGGGGGCCAAGCCATGAACCAAGTGTGGCCCCACAGACCACTTCACAGTCCGTGTGACTCTTCACGGTTCATGAAGGGTCTCGTGGGTTGGTCCAGAGAGTTGCCCAGGGTGCAGGGCTGGCTCAGGGCCAAGTGTGGTCCTACGGGCAGGACCACGACCCATGAGCTAGTACACGGCCACTGGGGGTCCTCCGTAAGGCCCTGTTTGTTGTGATCTAGTCCGTTTCATTAATGGTTAATTCGTAAATTTGTTTAATCTTACGCCTCTTTTAGCCTTTATAAGGTATTCTAATTCCCCTAAATCAAACCCTAATCCCCTTTATGTCATTCTAACACTCTACAATCCTCACCAACATTCTCTCAATCCTCTTGACCTCCATTAATGAAAGCTTGAAGAAATTGAGAAAAATCATCTTCCTTGCAAATTCTTTTAATTCTCTTAATTAAACTCAAGGTATGTGGGTTTGATTCATGTATTACCTTTTATCCATGAAGACCTGAGAACCCTCCTCTTTAAATTTTGAATTTAAGCTTTTTTTAATTATGGGTTCTTTAAATTTTGATGTCTTTCATTGCATTGAGTTGTAGGCTGTAGAAATTAGGTGATTTAATGATGATTTAAGTTTGAATTTTATGAAATGCATGGAAATTCTTGAAGGATTAATGTGTATGTCCCTTTAATGGTTTAATATGCATGGGTAATTTGCATTATGCTTGAAATTGAGATTTTTCTCATGAATTATGTTAAATTATCTATTGAATTGTAGTTTAAAGTTGAATCCTCCATTACCCATGCACTTGATTCCTTATTCATGGCATATGCATTGAAGTATGATTATGATGAAACTCCTTTTAAGGGCATGACCCTCATGTTATGATATGATATGTTAAGGCTTGTGATCACATAGTCTCTTGTTATGGCTCTTTGAGCATTACGGGTGCTTGCACCATTCTAATATGTTATGAAGGCTTGATATGATAAACTATGTAGATGGACTACTCCTATTGCATTGATATGAAAATGGTTGTGGGTATTCTTGTTGGCTTTCTAGCCTAAGTATGGATATGGATTTGAGCATGTTTTGGGTTTAACTAAGGATGCATGGTTTTGAAAAGAATGTCAACTCTCTATTTTGAAATGCTTGCATGGATATATATATGTATTCCCGTGGGATGAGACTTAGTACCGAGGGATTGGATTCGGGGTGGACTATCTCCAAGGGTCCATACTCCTTTCCATCAAACCATGTGCCAACATGGGATATCTCCCAAGAAGGGATTGACTTGTTATGTATCCCCTTGTTGAAGGTTGACTAGGGATCTACCTGGCAAGTAGTCCGGATCCAAGTAGTACCTAGCTCGGGTCTCTTTCGTTGTCGTTTGAGGTCACCTCCCCGCTATAATATGATCTTAGGTTGCATTTCATGCATCATGGCATGACATATTGTTATAATCTACTCCTCTTTTGGCTATGTGCATTCCTTTCGTATCACTTGTCCCCTTGTCATCTCGTTTGGTCATACTATATTGTC
>JBCEWC010009480.1:0-18692 GCA_038996855.1 Solanum aculeatissimum
TATGATGGCTTGATCGAGAGCCTTCGGGTTCTCCTTCGCCATGTCACACCTAGACCCCCTAACCGGGTCGTGACAAAATAGGTCTTTAATGGAGCACCTGTTGATGACCACTAGTACCTGTCTCTGCATCATGTATAGATGCAGACCCAAATGGGTGTCAGTACGTGGAATGTACGAGAATATAAAATAGCTAAGTGAAACAGATAACAATAACTGAAAGATGCTCAATCAAGATGTCAAAGGTCTATCTAAAGCAGGAATAAAAAGTAGAAAATGGCCAATCAATACAATCCAAATCAACCCGATTCAATCAAGTCAGAGTACTATCAATATGAAACCTATCTGGGAGTTTCTCTTATCCGACAACAATCATTTATAAGCTAGTGATTGTACAACAATCTCATTGATATTGCCACAACTGTTCATTACTTGCAAGGGTAAAAAGAAATCGAATCCATAATGGATCCAGGTCTATCAATCGGGTCCTTTATTATTTCATATACCATATCGAGAGGAGAGATCTGACTTAGCTGATTTAATCCTCTCCTACGCTTGGAAACTTAGTTAATGAGTTCGAGTGGTACTTACTCTTACCCATTTTGGTGCTCGATACTTCTTCCAAGACTAAATGCTCATAAGACCAGTTAATCTCCATTAATGAGTCTCATAAAGACTCTAATCAACTCAATTCATCACATTAGCTATCAACTCTTTGGTTACATTCTTTTTAAGGTCCATCTCTTGTCTTTAAGAGACCCTATCATGCATCATTCTAACTCATAACATTCTGGAAAAACAAAAGTAAAGTTAAAGCATTCAGGGATTTTATAGGCTCTTCAGGCTCAAATTATACTCATGCATGCTCATTTATATGGAATATGTAGAAATAATAAGAATTCATGCTAACGTTCATATAATATGGTAAGATCATCTATTTCAAGTACTTATTTCATAAAAGCTATCATTCCTGCAAAATTATATAGAAATATATTAGATTTTAAGAAAAACCTTCAAGAAACATTCATGAAAGACTCAATTCGTTCACAACTCCATCCATATGGTTTATGGGGCACATGAAAGAACAATATCCATGTTCTAATTAGCCTTACATACCTGAAAATTCAGATTTCGGAACTGCTTGAAAGAATTCTCAAGTTTATGCTTCAAACCCTAGCCTTTTGCTCCCTTGAAACCTTGTTCAACATTTGAAGGGTGAGTTTTATCGTGAAAGAGGTGATCTGATAGGTTTAGGACTTGTTTAGGTATAAAAATATCAAATCTAGGCTTTAAAAGGGTGGGAAAAGACAAAAATAACTCTGTAAAAAACGTTATCAAAAGTCATCCACGGTCCACTTTTAAGGCTCGTGGAACGTACCACGACTTGTGGTCACTTTCGTAAAATTTTGGGCACATTTGTGAGGTTATTGAAACATTTCACGAGACCTATACACGACCCGTATAATACTTTACAACCGGTAGATGGATTCGTGAAGTCTGGGGCTAAAAATTAATTTTCTAGACCTTTTCACGAAACCTAACCTTACGGGTCGTACTTCAAATCACGACCCGTATATGGTTTCATTGAATTCCCTGCTCTGACAGTGTTCAGTAAAACAGTCATAACTTTTGACTCTGAACTCCAAATGAGGTGAAACTAGTTTTGTTGGAAAGCCAATTCAAAGAGATTTCATTTAGTAGGTCATGGACCACCTAATGCTTTGTGTGATAAGAGTAATGATCTTTTAAAGTCGACCCTTTCATAATCTATCACTATAAACTCAATTTATATGAAGGTTTTGAACTCGTGTAAGTGTTAGAAGTCTCTTGTGACCCCTATACACACTCCACATGTAATAATGAGTCTTGAAATATGGGTAAATATAAGAATAGAGTTATGGGGTGTCACAATTGTTGTGTGTAATTTTTAATTAGATGAATAATTTTTGTATTAGACTATTTTCGGTAATGAGCAAAATATTATTCTGGTGTATAAAGAAATCTTGTATAATCCACTACTAGACAGTCTATACTTGTAAGCTTAAGGTAATTAGCCGTTTGGAGTTGATTATGGTAAATGTCTCTTTTCCTTTTATGGAACAGATTGTGATGGTTAAAATAAATTAAATTATTTTTCTTTTTTGGATGACCTTATTTTCCTTTTTTGGATGACCTTCTTTTGGAAGAATATTTGTACCATCTTGTAATGGATTCCTTTCCTTAATAAACCCTTTGACAATTGCTATATAAATTAGCCTTTTTGTATTCTCTAAAAAATACTCTTACAATCTTCAAACCTTCATACACTCTTTAGAATACTCTCTACACAGAATACTTAACAAAAGAACTTTTCATTCTTCTTCTCTAAAATAATAATAATATTATTATCTTCTTCACAATATCAAATCTATTTTCATTCAAGATCAAGTTTAGTTTCAACATTAGTAGATTAATTGGTGAGTTTTCCTTTTTTCCGTTTATTCATATATTCATAAAATTGTTTGTTTAATTTTTTATTTTATTTCATCTTTGGTACTGCTAGTTCATTTTTTAAGTGTTGTGGGTCCTTTTAATTTCTTACAGATATAGATGGAAGAGTTGCCTGGGATATGAGGAGGATGAATTTTTAAAGTTTTTTGTATTATTGTATTTTACTTTTTCTGCACAATGATGTAATAATATAGTGAAATTGGGGATCTGGTTAAAAAGGGAGGGGAAATTATGTGCTAATTGCTTTACTTTTACTCCTATTAATTTGTTTTGGTGATGATTTTAGGAAAATGTTAATTTAAGTCAATAACTAAAATAAATCATGTGTGTGTTGTTTAATTTGGTCAAGTATGAGTGTGTTAAAATATTTTTTAGATGTCATGCCTATAGGTTTTACAAGTTTTTTTGTTCTTTGTTTCAAGCATGTCAAAAATTACATGTTTTAGATATCCTGTCTTTAGGTCCTAAATTTACTTTCTTTGTTTCAAGCATATTTAAAACGTATGTCACTTAGAGACCGCACCCATAGAATTTAATAAGATTTTAAATAGTGTTTTTACATGCTTCTAATCTTTTCTAAAAACTAACATTATGTTGCTAGAAGTCATGTCTATAGGGATTTGTTCAAATACATACAATAGAAATCATGTTTCTAGGGTTTAATTTTTCTCTCATGTTAGAAATCATGTCTCCTAAAACAATTAATATTTTATGTCATGTTTAGAAATAATGCCTATAGGATTAAATAGACTTTAACAAAATTATATGTTAGAAATCATGCTTTTAGGTTTTTTAGAAATCATGTCCCTAGGATATTTTATATTATTAGAAATCATGTTTATAGGATTTTCTCAATTGTTAATATAGATTATTCTGATATTTTTCTAACGTTTTAGAATATTTTCATAAGTTTTAATATAGTAATGTCTTTCAAAATCTTTTTCTCAAATTTAAAAATAAAGATGTTTGAATATTGTTTCGGATGCATACACTTAGCATGCTACACACTTTGCCCTATTTGTGTTTTTGAAGCATGTTTACTTGTTTGAGAGGCATACTTGAGATTTATGTGCTAACTGCTCGTCTTATCTGTTTTATTGTGATGCGGAGTCTAACAGGATCCCTAGATTTATTTTTAGAACTTACCAAAATTAGAAAGTTCAACGCCTCTTGGACCTTAGGAGGGATGGTAGGCACTTTTAGGAATCATTAGATTTTTTCATTTTTCTTTTAGTTACGTCTTTAAGTATAAAATAAACCAACTTAGTAGTGGTAGGGGTATATAGGACCCTCAGACTTGATGACTAAAACTCGAGCTTTAATGGGAACGAAACTTTGATTTTCGTCCCTCGGCTTAAAAAAGTCATGTGAGCTAAAATTAAAAAAATTTAGTTTTGTCTTCCAAAAATAAAAGCGAAGTAAACTAATCTAAGTGAAAAATAAATCGCTTAGTTTAATTTTTCTCTCTATTGCTTATTTTAATTTCAATTATTTAGGGTGGATTAGTCCTTTAATTTATTTGTCTACTTTCGTATTTACTTGTTTTTATCACTTAGGCATTTTTATGGTAATATTTTTATAAAATAAAAGAGCTTATTTTTCAACCCCCACATAAATGAGAGATATGACCCGAACTCACATTTGTGGACCTCGAAGGGTGCTTAACACCTTCCCTTCGAGATAACTTGAACCCTTACCCGTTCTCTTGTGAATCAAACCCTTAGCCTTAGAATTAAGTTTAGAATGGTGTCCTAATGCACCTCAAAACATTAGGTGACGACTCTTTAAAGTTTTTCAAAATCCCAAAAGAGTTGTTTGTCACGACGTTATCCAGGTTCCCTAAGAAAAATTTAATAAGAGGTTAATTTGACTAAAATAACCCTAATAAATATTTTTCAATCATTATGGGAGTTAGTCTCTATTGATGGACTATTAAATTTATACATTAATTATTTTAGTTAATGTGTTGTGTTGTACAACTACATTAAATGATAAAGAAAGAATATCAAAAGTTTAACAAGATAAAGCTAAAAGTTTTTGCACTTTTCTTGAAAAACTTTTGCCGCTTTGTTTGTAGTTGAAAATTTTATGACTTTAAAATTTAATTTAAATAAAAGTGACCACCACAATTAACATTATAAATTTCTCAAGATAAGAATATTTATCACGGAGCTTTAGAATACATTCATAATACTTAGCTCGGCCAAAAGTCTGACATAGCTCCTCCACCACAGTACCAAATAACGTACACATTCTAACATACTAATATACACATTCTAACAAATTCATTATCGAACCATCAGAGTATGAACGAACATAAACGCTCTAAATAATACGGCAATATATACCGAAGATAATCTAATTTATGATGTCCTAAACCTCTCAGATATAAAGCTAAACCATAGATCCACCACCAATCTGATGCTGCACAACATTAACTTCATCCCAATCCTCCATCTAGAGTTGTCAATTTCATCTCAATCCTCGAGATGGAGGATTGAGATGAAATTGATGTTGTGCAGCATCATATTGGTGGTAGATCTATGGTTTAGCGTTATATCTGAGGGGTTTAGGACATCGTAAATTAGATTATCTTCTGTATATATTGTCAAACTATTTAGAACATGTATATTAGTTCGTACTCTAGTGGTTCGATAATAAGTATGTTAGAATGTGTAAGTTATTTCGTACTCTGGTGGCGAAACTATGTCAGACTTTTGACCGAATTTAGTATTATGAATGTACTTCAAACCTCTGTGATAAATATTCTTAGCTTGAGAAATTTATAATGTTAATTGAGGTGGTCAATTTTATTTAAACTAAATTTTAAAGTCATAAAATTTTCATCTACAACAAAGCAGCAAAAAATTTTCAAAAGAAATGCATAAATTTTTAGCTTTACCTTGTTAAACTGTTAATATTCTTTATTTATCATTTAATGTAGTTGTACAACACAACACATCAACTAAAATAATTAATGTATAAATTTAATAGTCCGTTAATAGAGACTAATTCCTATAATGATTGAAAAAAATATTTATTAGGGTTATTTTAGTTAAATTATACCTCTTATTAATTTTTTTCTTCAGGGAAGTGTCAAGTCTTATCCTGATAAATAAATTGGGACGGAAGAAATACTAGTATTGAGACTTCGATCAAGTAACAATATGAAATTATGTTTCAATTCAAATAACTCATTTAAATTATATTATATATATATTTTTATCAAAAAAAATTATATTGTAAATGTTTATTACAAAAAGTATGGTCAACTCCAACTGTAACTCCAAACTTTTAAAATATCAAATAAAGTGATTGTTTTTTGTCTTTCACATGGAGGAAGCCTATTAATTCAATCTCATAATTTTAAATATATTATGTAAAAAGTCAAAATTAAAAAATTTCGAAAAAAGATATTTTTTTCTATACAAATAAACAAACAAAAAAGACAATCAAATGAGCATGAATCTAGTGAGAAGTTCTTGTGGATTCTTCTCCGGCCCCCTTTTTGTTTTCCTTGTTAGTGAAAACGTAAGAGTCTTCCCAAAGAAAAATTTGTCAAGAGAAACGTAAGAGTATTCCTATTTGTCAAGAGCACACATCAAGATTTCACTTCCCAAAGCCACCTAGAGTCCCCCATCTTTCACTATAATCCATGCTAACTTCCCAAAGCAACATTGAAACCCTAACCAACCAATAAAAAACTTGTAGGGTTAGTAGGTAAGTTGTCTCTATTTTAATTAAGGATAAATATTTAAGTTTATAAATTTTGTGATCAAAAATTACATATATGTCAAAAAGAATTGTAATGGCACTTTAATTTTTAACAAAATTCACTTTGCAAATAATTTTTGTAACGGCCCTTTAATTTTTCTCAAGTGGGCATTTATTATTTATTAAACCCTAATATTCTTCTTGATTTATTTTTAATTTTTTATCTATCACATTCTCTCCTCCTTTTCATCATTGCTGTAAGTATAAGATTTCATCTAGTTTTCTTTCATCTTCTCCACAATAAAGTTATCATTACTACTAGCAGAAATAAACAATTTTTTCTGTTTTCTCCCCAAGAAAATTCCTCCATTACAACCATCAATGTTGAATTTGTCGACTTGATCTTGTTCAAATGCAACTGCATTATGTCGATGTGGGATCAGTGTTAATTAAAAATCTCTTGGACATAACTTAAGACAGGATGTCAATTTTTTTGTTGCAAAAGAACATAAAGGTAATACTTTTACCATTTTTATCTTCTCGTGGTGTCATACGACGTCAATTCTTTTATCGTCTTAATTATTAGTTTAATTATTTTGATTATTTTTGTAGAGAAGAGATGGATGCAATTATTTTTAATGGTACGATGATGAAATACTTCCTCAAGCAAAACAAATTATATGAGTCTATTAAAAAGAATTAAATCACTTGAACAAGAGAGAAAGAGGGAAAACAAAATCAAGATCATTTGCGTTGTTGCACTTGTTATTTTGGCCATATGAAAATGTAAATATTTGTATTAATAATCTTAGTAGTGATGAAAATAGTTGTATTAGTTTTAAGAGTATTTCTTTTGTATTAATGAATGTATTAGTAGTCTTAATTATGTTTCTATTTGTATTTCTAAATTAGTCTTGGTTTGTATTTGCTCTTTTTTATAGATTGTATCAATTATTGAACAATACCCATTTATGATTAGTAACTAACCAACAATAGTTCAATTAACTTGCTCCAAACATTCATAAATAATCCACAAAAAATTTAATTGATCAAGGAAAAATCATCAATTTAAATCATTCTTAAACAACCTACCACAATCATACATATCATCTTTCAAAGTTGAATATAGAAACATGAAATTTATCTCATAAAATCATCAACTTTGTAATAACTCATAGTACCATAACTTTCATAGCTTTGAATCTCATCAAATAGGTCATATAAGAAAAACCGTGAAATCGACTCATGCAATTCCATGTAATAGATGAATATTATTAACATAACTCATGCTTACTAGGATAATTAGAAAGAACCTATAAGAAATCAACATTGAAACTTGAATAAATTTGTAAATTAGGTTTTGGGACTCCAAGGGAGGAAGAACTCATGGGTGAAGAAATCCACATACCTTTAAACCTTGAATCTTTAATGAAGAGGACTTGAAGAAGCTTGAGAAACATTTTGGAAACTTTGTCTTCAATGTTAGAAGCTTGACTCCCAAGAAATTGGAAGAACTTGATGGAGGAATTTTAGAAATTTTTTGGGAGGATTTGAGAGTGTTTAGAGAGAGATTTAGGTCTAAAAATAAGAGAATTGTTTTAGTATTTACATATATAAAAATATTGGGATAAGTCCCAATTGACTTCAACCACTAAAGAATAAGTTTAGAAAACATTACACACAGAGGGACCAGGGGTGCAACGTGCCTTGGTTCCCTGATGGTGCAATTTTACATGAACTCTAATTTTCCCCCTATTTTGGCCTAAGAATGTGTTTAGGCAACCTTTGTAATATGGGAGAATAGGTAGGTGATGCAGACTTGTCGAGCACTCTTCTGGTTTACGTAATTTCATACGAAAAATTATATTTTGAATTGGTGGCCTAAAGATCAAAGGGAACCATTTTCCTATATAAGTTTTCCTCCTAAAAAAGAATAGGAAGTCAGATTCACGAAATAATGCACAGATGTTATGATATTCAAGAAATACACCACAAGGACTTTCCAAGTCGCATTGGGAGGTGTTACAATATCTTCACCTTGGGAATATTCGTCCTCGAATGTTATGTTACTACGTTTGAGAGGAATGAAAAAGATATCATTCAGCCCTAACATAAATACATCAATGCAACTTAAACATCATTTTCATAAAGACTTCAAACTTATGCATCAAGGTGCCATTAAAACATGATACCATGAGTAGGAATGCATACAACTTGACTCTACAGGATGAAACTCTTAACTTGACATCTTAAACATGATTATCTTATTACCTTAGGCTTGAGTAGAGTGGAAAAGATAAGGATAACATTTTAGCATGTCCGCTTCCGCTTCCCAAGTCACACTTTCAACTTGTTGGTTCCTCCAAAGGACTTTAACAGACACTACATCTTTGTTTCTTAACCTCTTTACTTGCCTATCTAGTATTTGAACCTGAACATCATCATATGTCAAAATCTCTTCTATGCTCACATCCTCTGATGGGACTATAGAATTTGGATTCCCCATAAATATCCTCAATATTGACACATGAAACACTGGATGAATTGTATTCATTTCAATGGAAAATCTAACTCATTAGCCACCTTTCCAACCTTCTCACAATTTTATAAGGCCCTACATACCTAGGGAACAACTTCCCTTTCTTGCAAAATTAGACCATACCCTTCATGGGTTAAACCTTCAAGTAAACCCAATCAACAACAATAAAATCAAGGTCCCTTCTCCTCACATCTTTTTTTAAACACTTTTAATCACCTTTGTGGGGGTCAGAGACTGAACAACACCCCTAGGCATTATCATTAATAAAAATAAAAGTACAAAGAGGGGGACATAAACCTTATCTCCAATCTATGATGGTTCCAAAGCTCTCCAACCTCTTAAGGTTAGATTCCTTAGTCCCCATACTAGAAGAAGCAAACCTAGAATAAAACCAAAGAGAGGATTCCTCTCATTACATTAATCTAGGAAAGCAAAAACAAGGGAGAATCTCTCTTTTACAACTAAATAAACAACCTATATTCTAGGAATATTTCTTGATTCTCTTTAGCTTCTTCCTTCTAAAGCTTGGTATTTCTATCTTGTCAAAGTGTATGTTGTCCTTGACTTCTTTAGGTAACTATTGCCTGGAGAAAAATTTCTTGAGGGGTACTGGAAGATTGATTGTGCTTGGATAAAGCATAAGTTATACAATTAGCTTCCTTCAAAGTATGGACACACTTGAATTGTTGAAGCTGGCTGATAAGGTTTTTAATCTTGGTCAAACCTTTCTGAATCTACCAAGGAGAGTTGTTTAGTTGGTTGATCCATCTCACCACTAGCTCTAAATCTACCTATAATATCACTCTCTTATATCCCAACTACAGACACCAGGAAAGGCCCGAGAAAAAGGCGTTTTTCTCCTCACATCAGAATAGGAATTTAGTCTACTTTGAGCCGTCTTTAATCCTTCCCTTATGAGCCTCAATTTTTTCCATGGCATCCATGACCAAGTCTGGTCCAATCAAGGCTATTTTATAAACTTTAAACAATCCAATCGGTGACCTACATAATCTACCATACAGAGCCTCAAATGGTGCCATCTCAATGCTTGAATGATAATTGTTGTTATAGGAAAACTCGATGAGAGGTAGATGATCATCCCAACATACTTTGAATTCCAAGACACAAGCTCACAACATGTCTTCCAATGTTTGAATTATTTTGTTTTCTTTCCCTTCGATTTGAGGGTGAAAGGTGGTACTTAACTATACCCTAGTACCAAGATATCTTTGGAATGACTTCAAAAAGTATAAAGTGAATTGAGTACCACAATCTAAAATAAAGGACAATAGAATCTCATGCAACCTTACTAACTCCCGGATATATATCTTGGCATAATCCTCGGCACCAAAAGTTATTTTACCCAGCAAGAAATGAGTCAATTTCATCATTCGGTCCACTATAACCCATATAAAATCAAAGTACTACTTGGTGTTAGGTAAACTAACTAGAAAATCCATATTAATCTCTTCCCACTTCCAAGTAGGAATCTCAATATTTTGAGATAAGCCACCAGACCTTTGGTACTCCACCTTAACTTGTTGACAATTGGAGCATTCAACCATAAATTTAGCAATATCCTTCTTCGTTATGTTCCACCAATACACTTCTCTTAAATCTCTATACATATTAGTGGAACTGAGGTCAATGGAATAGGAAGAATCGTGAGCCTCTTGTAATATAACTTTCACAACCAATCAATATTCGACATACACAATCTCCCTTGGTAATGTAGCACCCCATATCCCCCTTGTGAGAAGACCTTTATCTTTCCTTTCTTCACCAAGTCCTTCAACTCAACCATAATAGGATCAAGATCTTGTTTGGACTTGATATCCTCAATTAATGATGATTCAGAGCCATTTACTACCATGAAACCACCATTCTCAGCCTCACTCAACCTTACCCTTATCTAGCCAACCTATGTACTTCTTTGCTAGATCTCTCTTCCCAGCATCTTCAAGGTGTGACACACTACCCATGGACATTCTACTAAGTACATCGGCTACTATATTAACCTTACCTTGGTGAAACTTCACACTCATGTCATAATCTTTGAGAAGTTTCAACCATCTCCTTTTTCCTTAGATTGAGATATCTTTGTGTAAATACATGTTGGAGACTCTTATGATCGATGAACACATCAACATGGACTCGATACAAATAACGATGTCAATGTTTCAATGCAAACACCCCGGCCACTAGCTCAAGATCATGTGTTAGGTAATTCATCTCAAGCTTCTTTAGTTTCCTTCAAGAATAGGCAATCGCCTTACCATTTTTCATCAACACATAACCCAAATCAATTCATGAGACATCACAATAAATAACAAATCCATCGGTATCATCTGGCAAGGTCAAGATTAAAGCCAAAGTCAATTAATCTTTCAAAGTTCTAAAGATCTTCTCACTCTCATTTGTTCACAAAAACTTTACTTTCTTTTGGGTCGACTTAGTCAATGGAAACAAAATGGAGGAGAATCCTTCAACAAATCTTCTATAATGTCTGCTAGGCCCAAGAAACTTCTAATGACCATATAAGTCAATGGTCATGACTAGTTTCTCATCTCTTCTGGTCTTTTTTTGGCCAATCTTTATTCTATCATCGGACAAAACATGCCTAAGAAATGCTACTTCCTTCAACTAAAACTCACATTTGTTAAACTTATCAAACAACTTCTCATCCCTCAAAGTTTGTAAGACTACCCTCAAGTGCTCTTTGTGATCCTTTTCATCCCATAAATAAATCAAAATTACATCAATAAATACCACTACAAATATATCAAGGTAGGGTTTGAACACACTATTCATAAGGTCCATAAAGATAGCCGATGCATTGGATAATACAAAAGAAATCACTATAAATTCAAAGTGTCCATCCTTTTTTAAAATTCTGTCTTGGGAATATCACCCTTGCTCACCCTCAATTGATGATAATCAGACCTCAAATCAATTTTGGAAAAGTTCTTGGCTCGTTGCAATTGATCAAATAGGTCATCGATCCTTAGGAGTAAATATTTGTTTTTTATGGTAACTTTGTTGTGTTGGCAATAGTCTATACATATTCGGAGTGATCCATCCTTTCTTACAAACAATACTGGGGCACCCCATGGGGACTTACTAGGTCTAAAAAAATCCTTTCTCTAGCAAATTCTTCAATTGCTCTTGTAGTTCCTTTAACTCCGCCTAGGCCATTTTGTAAGAAAGGATTAATGTCGATTGAATGTCGAACAAAAGATCTATACCAAAATCTATCTTTCATTTGAGAGGGACACCGGGCAACTCTTCGAGAAACACATGGGGAAACTCATTAACTATAGGAACTAACATAAGAGATGGAATTTTAGATGTGACACCTCTAACCCTTATCAAATGGTAGATACATAACTTACAAATCATTTTACAGGCTTTAAGATAGGAAATAAATTGACCTTTACGTGAAGAACTACCATACTTCCCCTCAAAATTAGGCTCATTTGGAAATTAGAACTTGGCACTATGGGTTCAACAATCTATGGAAGAATAAGAAGCAAGAAACTAATCCATACCAAGTATGACGTTAAAATCTACCGTGAAAAGATCTACCAAATCATAATAAATAACTTTATGCATGATGAACATGGGAAAACCTCTAGACTTTTTGTGCAACAATGGACTCACCGATGGGAGTGTTAACTTTGAAAGGCTCAACAAGAGTTTTGGGACATGCATGAAATCTATTAGCAAGAAATGGTGTGACAAAAGGTAAATTGTCCCCTGGATCTAAAAGTTTATAAGTATCAAAATCACTAACTTTTTCAACATACTGATAATCACGTCCGGGGCTTCTTCCACCTCTTGACAACTATTGAGGAAATACAAAATATTAGATTTTGGGGATCCTTGTGATTTTCCACCTTGTCATTGTGGCCTTGCATTCTCACTCCTATATTCCCTTTCATAATGGTTGAGATTACCATATTTTAAGCAAATTCCTAAACCTCCTAGACATTAACCCTTATGGAGCCATCCACACTTTGCACACGTTGGTGAAGCTTACGCACCTATACCACCTTGGGGCTTTGGGTTGGACCCCTTATCTTTGTTGATCTTGGGAGGAGGAGTGTTAGATTACCCTTGATTACCTTGCTTGTAGCCATCTTGGAATTTACCATGGCCGCTACTCTCTTTATGGAATAATCCAACACCATCCATCCAACACTTTTGGACTCTATTAACTTCTCCCCTCTATTTATAATTCTTAATTTGTTCTGCACAGGTCATTAAGCAGTAAATATCCATTTCTTTGATGAGCATAGCCATTTTGCACTCCTTAGAAATCAAGTCTAACACACTGGATATGAATTTACTCATCCTAGCCCTTGGTTCTGCTACCATGAATGGAGCATACTTGGAGAGTTTGGTGAAAATTGAAAGAATACTCTCTTACACTCATACGCCCTTTCTTAAGGTTTATGAACTCTTTCACTTTGGCCTCTCTCAATTCCAATGGAACATATTGATAAGTCCATATTACGAACTCATGCAAATAAACATTGCCCTTAATGTGTTATTACTTCCAACTTCTAAAAAATATACATATGCTATGATAGGAAATGAGAGCAAAAGTGCAAAAATGGATAATACTTGGTGAAATCATGGAAAGGGAGAAAAAGTGCAGAAAGGCAGAGAAAAGTGGTATCGCCAACATACTCAGCAATCTGCCAAACACTCAGAGAGATTGCCTATCTCTGTAACAACAAAAGGTCCAGATCAAGTCAAGAAGATGGTCAGATTCGATATCGCAAAACATGTTTAGAGCACCGCTGAACTGCACAAGAGATCGCCTAAAGTTGTAGCACTCAAAGCCCCAAAACACTAACGAGAAGGCGATGTGATGGATATTTTGGTGTATTGCTGAATTGCATTGGCAAAATGAAAAGTCAACACTTAATGTTGCAGAAGAGGAAGCCTTATGAAGATGTAAAAAGAATGGTCAAGTGCACATTTGGTGCATCGCCAGAGTGCTCGGTGATGGTCGACCTTGATCGCCAAATGGCATTTCACAGCACAAACTTCCACACATTTTCATAGAGTATATAAGCAATTTTAAAAAGGACATTAAAGATAAAGGTTCATACCATTTCAGAACAATTAATCTTTTGTTGTAATACATAGAACTTTCCTCTTAGAGTACAAAGGGGAGTTAGGGTTTTGAATCTTTTGGGGAGAAAATTAAAGAACATTGACTGGTGATATTCAACTAATTTCTATTTAATCTAGTTACCCATGAATGTTGCTGCTATGTTTAGTATCAAATATTTAATTTCTAGCATGTGTGGCTAAAACCCCAATATTAGGGGTGTGCTATTGATATGGGTTTTTGATTTATCTATTGGGTCTTTGATATTTTGACTTATCTGTAGTTAATTTGAGAGAATTTATAACCATTCCTATATTTAATCTATAATTTCAACGTCACAAACTTGGGTTTACTCTAGATCTCTAATTGTTGCTTTAGTCAAAATGATTAAAGTATGGAATGGATATAATGGTTGGGAACCTATTTGGGTTTCACTTGAAGTCCACAACCATAAATTCAATGGACAAGTTATTAGGGATTTTCCTGAGACTTCTTAGGCCAAGTGTTCCTCAACAGTCCGCATATGATTTCTTAGGTTATTCATACGAAACACTCATGTATCATAGCTGATATAGGTTATAAAAACCTAGCCTATTAACTTAATTAGTCAAATATTTAGACCTAGCTAGTAGATTAATTCCTATATTTGTACATCCCTAACATATTTACTTAATTATTATTTAAGTCATTCATTCGAACTTGTTTAGTTCAATCCTTACTTTAAATATCGCAACCCTCACATCGTATAATTACTTAGTCCAACAAGATTTTACCTTCAACAATTATTCCTTGTGGGATCGACCCTAACCTCTAAAGTTGGGTTATTATGTTGATGATGACTTCCCTTTCTTTCTTTGAGTAGCCGAGTTGAGCAACATCAAAAATGGGGTCGTTGTCGGGAAATCAACATGTTCATATTAAAAGTTTTTATTGAACTTTGTTCTTATAGTTAGAATTGTTTTTATTATTCTTTATTGTTTTTGTTGTTAAACAATAGGTGTTGAAATGGATGAGGGGTGAAGTGTCAAAGGTAAAATAATGGGAGGTATAAAATACCTCTGAAATATCAAATGGGACCAAGTGAGCAGCACCAGTGCAATTATTTTGCCTTCGATAGCTGCGATTGCCGAATTCAAAATTGTTGATACTATGTTGTAGTTACTTCGGCTTAGGGGATTATTCGGAGGACAATCATGTGAATACCTCAATGAACACCTTTGGAACTTCATTAATGTGTGTTCACCATTCAAGTATTAGGGTGTCACAGAAAAGGCTATTAGACTGAGGCTTTATCCTTTTTTCATAATGGGAGAAGCCGTGAAGTGGTTGGCTGAGCTTTCCCATGGATCAATTTCATCATGGGAAGAATTGCAGAATGAATTCCTTGAATGATTCTTCCCACCTTCAAGAATGATCAAGCTAAGGAGTAACATAGAAAAGTTTAGAAGAATTGATGATGAGTCATTACATAAGGCTTGGCAGTGATTTCGGAAGCTTCTACTTCAATGTCCAATTCACGAGATTCCAGATCATTTGTTATTGTAATATTTTTATGTAAGCTTGAGTGTCATCAACAAGAGTATGGGGGATCGACTAGCCCGAGGTGGGCTTATGAAGAAAACATTTGCAGTGGTTGTAGAGTTTCTAGATGAAGTGACTAAAATAAGAAAGGCATGGTATACTCATGAGGATTGCGCTTCATTTTCAAAAGAGGGAACATCTAAGAAGAAGTTGGCTAAGGAGAAGGAGCAAGATGAGATCATAGGAAGAATGATGAAAATTTTGGATTTGATAAGACAATATGTGACCAAAGTGCAACTACTTAATGTTGTTCAAGCTACAAGTATCTTTCCCTATGAGTGTGAGACGAGTGAGAATGATCATGTGGAAAAAGGTGTACCTCTTTGGCAATCAAGTATTGAGTTCTCGGCTGACCTTTAAGCGGTCACCCGAGAATCAAGGTCAGAACTTTGGTATTGGTTGGACTGATGGTCAAAGAATGAGTAAATCTTTACAAAACTATGATGAGAGACATGAGAGATTCTATTCATCTCAACAGTGGGTCAAGCCAAATAAATCAGTGGTTAATGAGATATTTGCTCTAATTTTGAACAAAGTGTAAGCTTCGAACAATGTGTTAAGTAAGATGAAATTAGGGTTCTCCTAATTGAGCCAAATAGTGTTAACTCAACCAACCTCAATTAAAAGTTTGGAAGCACGCTTATCATCCCTCTCAGCCCGAGTGCACAACCCAAGAAGAAGCAATGATCAAATATGCATAGTTATCACCATTGGAAGTAGCAATCCTTGTGAATCTAGCATGAGCTCCAATACCCTTTTATTTGGGGAAATTAAAGAATGAAAAAAAGTGGTACAGAAGAGGTAAAAGAAAACAA
Organism: Solanum aculeatissimum; assembly: GCA_038996855.1. NCBI lineage: Eukaryota > Viridiplantae > Streptophyta > Magnoliopsida > Solanales > Solanaceae > Solanum > Solanum aculeatissimum. The sequence continues at coordinate 16,259 of JBCEWC010009480.1, forward strand.
CAACGATCATGATAAGTTGGAGAGTATGTTAGATATTGAAGATGGAGGTAGTTTAATAGAAGCTGAAACAAAAGTGATTGAAAAGGGAGCCACTCCTCAAAAGTTGTACATAGATGTTGCAACTTCCACTCAATAGAAAGAGAAAGAAGCTGACAAAGCTAAGTTTCAAAAATTTATGTCCGTCTTCACTTCGTTGTTAATTAATATCTCATTGGTTGAGGCTCTCAAAATGATGTCAGCATATGCACAATTTATTAAGAAATTGATAACTAAAAAGAGAGCCTTAAAGTGTGAAATGATTGAGATTACAGCTGTAGCGCCATTTTAACTAGGCAAGTGGAAACAAAGAGAGATAACGTGGGTGAATTCACAATACCATGCACTATCAGAGCTTGTAATTTGGGAGACCCCCATGTGATTTAGGGCTAGTATAAATCTGATGCTTCTGATAGTGTTTGAATAGCTTGGTGTGAAACTTTGGCCCCAACAACCATTGAGCTACTTATGGTTGATCGATCAATCAAAAGGTTGTCCAGGATTTTGTATGACGTCTTGGTGAGAGTAAATAAGTTCATATTCCTAGATGACTTCATAATTCTAGATTGTGACATGGATATTGATGTGTCTATTATTTTGGGCCGACCATTTATAGCTAACAGGTAGGGCCTTGATGGATGTTGAAAAGGGGAGTCTGAAATTCAGTATGAATAGTGAAGAGGTAAGCTTTAATATCGATAAAGCAATATGAAGGTCTGATGACTTCCGTGTGAGTACCATTGTTGATGTTGTTAATGAGGTTGTGCAAGGCCTTAGGGAGTAAGCTTATTCAAGAGCTGACTCAATGGCTGAAATCATGATAAATTATGTGGAGGAAGAGGAAAATGATTGTGATGAAGTGATGGCTGCCATTATAGGCATTGGAGGTCATTCAACAAACCTGGCTAAGCTTGATATAGAATTGAAAATCAGGAATCGGAGCCAGCAAAACCATCTATTAAACAACCACCCAAAGTCAAGCTAAAGGAGTTACCAAATCACTCGCAATACGCCTTCTTGGGGGATAACAAAATCTTGCCAGTAATCATCACAGCAGAGCTACAAGAAAAACAAAATAAGGCTCTTGTTAGGGTGCTCAAGAAACATGTAAAGGTCATTGGCTGGACAATAGCCGACATCATGGATATTCCTTCAGGGCCCACACCCAAAATACCACATAGCATTAGCACTAGAATACTCATGCAGATAAACAAGGGTCAAGATAGTTATCTATGCTAATCATGTGGCGTAAGTTACATTTAACCCCCAATAAGTTAACTCACAGCTTAACAGGGCTAACAACCAGCTAGTATAACATATATATAACTATTATAGAGCCCAACAGTAATCATAATGTCCAACGATTAAGTATAGATTTTAATAGAATTTAATCAAAATATATAGATTACAGATAACAAGAATCACGATGACATAATATAGATTTCTGTCTCATTAATCCTAACAATTCAACCCAACATTTAAACAGTCAAATATATGTTCACAAGTAGTATCATTGCTTAACTTACCGGTGTTGTGCGCGAACTCACCCTTACATTCCTTATCAGAAGCATACACAACCCAAATAGTCTTAAAACTAGCTAACAGAATAGTTGTAGGTATCACAGAGTCCAAACGATAATCATAGTCTCAGCATCATATATATATACTTTACAAAAGGACCTCTAACAACAAATAGGCTCTCACCATACATTTCAACTCAGTCTAGAGGTAAGGAGAGTTTAGCCTAACTAGAAGGTGATCCCTCACACTCCTGATCAATTCACCCAAGCTTTTTCCTTCCTTGTTATCTCAAACGCTGCTCAGCTATCAAAACATAAGGCACAAGGTTATTACTGTTGATTTGACTATAAAATCTCAGAAAATGTGTGAAATTACATCATTTACGACTAAAATGGGGGAAAATAGGGTCCACACCCAAAATACAAAACTAACCCACGTAAAATTATCCCTATATCACCCCTAGTATATAGCCAGAAATTGAGTCCAAAATATATCCCAGAAGATATAGAAACAACTCAAAAACAAAGTTGCATTTCTTATCGGAGACCATTTCTTATATAACTTCTGTATCAAATTCTACAAAAATACAACCAAATTCACAAGATCCATGCATACCACAACATTTCTCTCAGAAAATAGAATGGTTTAGATAGAAATTTTACTTAATTGCGTTGAGAAATGACCGAGATATCACAATGTAAAGATTTCACTCATTTTCGATATACAATCAGTGAAAAATAGATATTTTACCTCAAAATATGTGCCAAAATTGGAATATGATACTTCCATGGCATTCATCGTGAAAATTCGTACAACATAACCTTTTGAATCACTTAAATCTGATGAAACATGACATGAAATTACCATGTAAGAGTTG
>JBCEWC010009481.1:0-18692 GCA_038996855.1 Solanum aculeatissimum
TATTAAAAGTGAATTATGCATTCAATATAAATGTATTAAAAGTGAATTATGCATTCAATAACTTGTATTAAATATATATATTTTATAAATAGTTCTCTGTAATATGAATTAAATTTGTATTATAAATATTTTAGAAGTGTTCAATAAAAATAAATAGTTCTCTGTAATACGAATTAAATATGTATTAGAAGTGTTCAGTAAAAATAAATTATTATTATTATAAATAGTAAATATTTTTCTAATCTGGTATATCTATGTATTTCCCTTGAAAAAAAGTAGATGAGAAAAATGGTTAAAACTTTTTGTTTTTAAAAAGCCAGGTCCGCAGCCTTTTGTACGCAGCAATTAGTACGTACGTACCACATACTGCAATATTACAGGCAGTTTCTGTGCACGATAGTGGGGACTCTGTCTAATTATTTAATTTACATTCATTTTTCTTTTCTTCACTAATTAATTTAATTGCTTAGTATTCAAGAAACTGGGTGTTTACTTGTTATCATATTATTTGTCTAATTTAACTTATTCATATATGATATATTTATCAAGTAAATATTAATTTTATAATTATTTTATTTTTTAAGTTAAACTCTTTAAAAAAGAGGAGAAATTAGAAATTCTAAGTTCATAATCCTTAGATTTTTTGGATGTGATATACTAATATAATTTAATATGTTGTAATTGATTTGATTTATCTATCTTATTTTTTCAAGTAATCGAACTTATTTACGAAGATTGCATATTCAAATTTTTATTTTCATTTGGAAATGCAAATAGAGGAATTGTTTAACCTGTCAAACTCGTCATTTGAAGACGGTAGATTTAAGTTCTATTTTTAAATTCTTCACCTTGCTCGGGAAAGGGGAATTCAAGGTATTATTTATATTTCATTTTATGTGACACATTTTTTCTTTTTGATTCGTCCCATAAAAAATATTATCTTACTCTAATTGAACAAGTTTCAAAAATCTTTTATTTTTCTTTAAATACTGTGCCAAAGTAAGGTACCATGTAAAATAAGATGGAGGTAAGAATATATAAGGTATTTTTGGTTTGATGGACAGGCTCTGAAGTATTAACTGCTCCGGTAAATCAGGCCGTGTCCTTTTTGTTCTTTTGTCCCCTTCATTAATGAACACTCAAAAATTCCATTTTAGTTACTCTATTTCCATTTTCCTCCATGGAAATTAATTGCAACACATACTAATTTGGTACCTATATTGTACTAGAAAAATACTTGTAAAAAAGATATTAAGATAATAATTTGAATGAAAAGACAAAATCAAATAAATTTAAATAAAATACATTTTGAAATTCATAGCTCGGGTAGAAAGTGTCAAATATCTCAAGAGATTGTGCAAAATTGAAATTCAAAATATATAGGTAACCCCCACTTGGCAAATGCAGTGCAACTAGTTCGATCCAGAAGGCAAATTCTTTGCTTTCGCTGGCAAAGAGTTTTAAACTTGAGACCTCCAACATGAAAGTCTCAAGACCTATTTTTACGCGATGCAAACCTGAATAAATTGAGATTCTAAAATAGATATATATTTGAAATTAAGTGGAATTTTCAAATTAATCCAACTTCACACCTTTTTGGGCTTACTTATGACATTTGACTTCTCCAACACTATATTTGTCACAAAGCCAAAGCCAAAGCCAAAGTACAATAATTAGAAAAGAAAATGTGATTACTAAAATCTAACATAATTTTTCATGTTCATTAATTTCAAGAGAAAAAAAATTGTACACATTTTAGTATGGTGGGAAATAATTGGAATAATTATAAAGAACAAGTGTAAATTTATTATCAAGCAGAATAAAATAATTGCATATGAAATAATATTTTTTTTAATTTATTTTTTATAACAATTAACTAAAATCTTGTTATGATTATATTTTACAGAAGATTAGGATCTATTAACCAATTTGAAGTTGATAGATTCAGAATAGAAGGTACTAACAACCAAATTTTGGACAATTATTCATTTTACAGAATTAAAATATTTCACCAATTTTATAGAAAAATAATAACAAAAAAAAGTTAAACTTTTTTCCCCTCAAAATTACTTCTAGAACTTTGACCAACACAAATTGTTGTTCTAATATTAGAAAAAAAGGTTTTCCAAATTTAGTTAGTTAAATAAATAATTTTTTAAAAGTATTTATTCTAAAGGCACTTATACAAAAAGTATTTTCTAAAATAAGTAAATATTAAATGTTTGGTCAAACATGCTATGAGATAATAAATTTTCAAGATCAATAATCTCCCACATATTTTAAAGTTTTAATAGAATTTAAAGACATAATTAAGGGCAATTTTTTTGTACTTTCACGTGATGGGAGAAAAATTAGAAAGACGGTTATGAGAGTTGATTAAGTTTAGGCTTTAGAATAGCTACTAAACATAGTATAATAACTGAAAAATCAAAGATTCATTAAGAAATACTAAAACTAGTTAAATCTCAATTATATTATTTTAATTTCTCACCACATCACCGTCAATTAAAAATAAAAAAAATAATTCTTTCTTTTATTATTAAGAAAAAAATGTTTTAAGTAGAATAAGAGATGACACACTAAAGGTATGTTTGGTGCAGAGAACAATATTTTTAAATATTCCATATTTAATTGGTAAAAATGTGTGTAAAAATTTTTTTTAGAAAAATAAATTTCATAAAAATAAGAGAAAACAATCTAAAAGTAGTCACTAGTAATTACTTTTATAAAAATATATTTTGCAAGCAATTAAATATATAGACATTAGAAAGTTCATCGGATAAGTTGCACCGCTTGACAATTATTAATGTTATAGCGTTACAACTATGTGGAATCAATTCAAACTGAACATTAGTCTCATTTTATAGTTCATGAACCCTCTATTCTTTTTTAGTAACTGCCTTTATAAAAAATATATTTACCAAGAATTAAACTATTGTTATCAATTAATTGTATCTAAAAATTATTTTTGACATAGTACCATCAACTCTTTGATCTCAAGATAATAAAAATGTGGATCCTCAAATCCAACCATATACAAAGTCTATATAGAAATCACGAAGTTCATTGGACATGATGCATCATTCGACAATTACTAATGTCATAACGCTACAAAGAGATGGAATCAATTTAAAATGAATTCAAGTGGAGGTTCTTTCTTAGATCATAAAGAATTGTATGCAACAGACAACCTAGAAAGACAAAGATAGCCGAACATTAGCCCCATTTTATAGTTCATGAACCCCAAAATTTTCACTAGTATTTGCCTATATAAAATTAAAGTATAATTACCGTTAATTAAACTATTGTCATTAATTAATTGTACCTAAAAATTATTCTTGGCATAGTGTCATTGTCTGTTGATTCAAGATAATTAAATGTGGATACTCAAATTCATCCATTATACAACTTCTATATAAAAATTAGGAAGCCCGTTCAACAAGATGCACCACTCGATAATTTCCAACTCTTTGATCTCAAGATAATCAAATTGTAGATCCTCAAATCCAGCCATATACAACTTCTATATAGAAATTAGGAAGTTCGTCGGAGAAGATGCACCGCTCAACCGCTCGACAACTACAGAGGTGAAATCAATTCAAATCGAACATTAACCCTATTTTGTAGTCCCCAAACCCCTAATTTCCTATTCAAACATCATAAATTTTGTTAAATTATATATAATTTTTTAAAAAATAATATTTTTTTCCCTGCTTAGGAAATTCTACGAAGTAAGAAATGCATATGGAGTTCTTTTTCTTCTTTTTTTTTGTTTAAAGAAAGAAATTTTAGCAAACAATTTTTGGCACCAAACACACCTTACCAAAGAAATAAAAAAGGAAAAACAACCTGCTTTGTCAGATTCAGAGCCACCCTTTTCTCTCTCTCTCTCTGTTTCTTTTTCTACTGGCTGTGTGATTACTCAGTACATACAATACAAATACTGCGAAACTTTGCTCTTCATTTTAATGGCGTGAGCACAACCATAACCAACACTGTCCTCTTCTTCTTCCCACTCATTACCAAATACCCATCTGTTCTTTTCTTCTTCAGAAACCCAAAACCCCAAATAACTGATAAAAGATCTTCTGTAATTCCCAATGCTTCTTTAATTTTATTCTATTTTTCATCATCACCACCACCTTAACCTTTTGTACCTAAAAAAAAATATGAATGTATTGTTCTGGGTGTCCTAATTACTGGTTTTCTTGATTTATCTATGTTCTACGTCTTACAATAGTCGTTCCTTTTACGTACGTGTAATTTTATGTTGTAAACGAGTGTTGGGTTGTGATGTATAGAGGTAAAGAGAAGGGTATTGAGGGAAAAATGAAGGGTCATGAAGAAATGCTGTGGATGTTGAAGGAAGACGTTTCGTATTTGAATCATCATGATCAAGGTGATGGGACGATGATGGGGTTCTCGACTTCCGGTTCGAGTTCGTTTTCTGCTGGGTTTGGCTTATTCGGTGATGTATTTGATCAGAATATTCATCGAGGAGGAGTTCTCGATACTACTAATCCAGTTCACTTGGGGGGTTCTGGTCGGTCTTCCAACATGCTTAATCACCAAAATTTTGATGAAGTTGTTGATATAGGCCTGTCTCAGAGATTTTATGGGATGAATATTGATGATAAGGTCGATCACTTCTTCAATGGAACAGGAAATTCTCATGGTTTTTGTGATTTTCAAGGGTCAGGAGGAGGATTTGGCCGTAGGAGAGAGAATTTGTGTGATTCAATGGGGCCTATTCATCTTAATCCTCTGTCAAGAGACCTGTGTAATTATCAGAAGGAGCAAATTAACTATGATTACTTGTGGAACATGAATAGGCCTTATAGTAACGAGGGTCATCGGTACTCAGAGCACAGTGGATTTGACGATGTTGGTGTTGATAGGAGTTTCTTTAGCTCGTTACATGGCTCTCAGCTGATAAGTCCCAGCAGGATGGGATTGAGTTCTGAATGTGATTTTTCCATTGCAAAGCAAAGGGCTATATCAATTCCTACTAGCATAATGAATCACCCTGTATCCCCATTGCCGAATTCAAGAAGCCAAGTTAGTTACAGTTGTGAAGACAGCTTCATTATGCAAGGGGAATGCTTAAAATATGCTTCTGAACAGAGAGGTTTAAAGGGTCACAAGAAAAAAACGAGGAATGAGATTAAAATGGAGAGGTTGCAAGAGAAGAAACCGGCGAGAAATAGCTTATTGCATTCTGGAGAATCTTGTGAAGTTGGTTTGGGGGACCTTGAATTCCAAGTAAGAGGAGCTAGTAGAAATGATTTGGTCTTAAAGGAAGGAAATATACAGAACCATGTGTATTTGGCAGCAAAAGATCAGCTGGGGTGTAGGTATTTACAGAGGATATTTGATGAAGGGACCTCTTTAGATGTTCAGATAATATTCAGTGGCATCATTCATCATCTATTTGAGTTAATGAAGGATCCATTTGGGAACTATCTTGTGCAGAAATTATTGACTGTTTGTAATGATGAGCAGAGAATGCAGTTTGTGCTCACGGTGACTAAAGATCCAGGAGAGCTTGTGAAAGCATCTAGGACAACACATGGGTAAAAACAGCAAAATTCTGCTCAATCTTTTTTCATATTGTTGATTCTTGAACTGTTTTTTTTTTAAAGAAAAAAAAAGCTAAGCTGCAATCATTTCGTTTATTCAGGACCCGTGTTGTGCAAAAGTTAATTGAGACAATGAAGACCAGGCTAGAAATTTCTTTAGTTATAAGGGCTCTTCAACCTGGTATTCTTAATCTCATGATGGATGTCAATGGAAATCATGTGATTCAGCGTTGCTTGCATTGTTTAAGCAAGGATCACAACAAGGTGTGCCATCATTTTCTTATTGAACATAAACAGAGTTGTTAGGTGGATATTCTGATAAACATAATATATTCATGGGTCTAAGTTACTTGTTTGGAGTACTTTGGCTTAATGTTAGACCACCTTTTTGTTAGCACAACTTGAAGGCAAGATAATGTCATGAAACATAGTAGATCATCTAACAAATGTTTCTTAAGAGTAGTATCATTAAATTTACATTCTGACTTGATGGTTTTAGAGGGTCATTCATCTGTTTTTCACTTCCTGAATTTGTGGTGGTTTGACTGTGTTAAGGTAAATAACATTTTAGTCTGTTCATCAGTGTAAAGGGGTAAAGTTAAAAGGTTCACACTTAAACATGGAGTGAAAATACACACGTTGACCTATGCTACAATCAACACCAAAATACTGCATGTCAGCATCACTCAGTTTCCAAGAAAAACTGATTGTCCGTTTAGAAAATCTTGGAGTCCTTGAGAATACCTGGAGCTGCAGAGTCATCGAAACAGACCTAAACAAAATTTTATCATCTGACAACATAGGAACATCAGGATCGAGCTTGAAAATTAGAAGCAGAATGATAATACTCACTTTGATACATTGTTAGTGTAGAAGATATTCTGTTGCAATTTAAGCTTCCATTATTCTAAGTATCTAATCTGATTAAGTTTTCCTATCATGCACAGCTAGTATTTGGCCTTAAGGTTTTCCTTTGACGTGATGAACACGTAGACTTCTTTGATGGGGTTGAGTAGGTATACATGTACATGTTGGCGCAGTGTATACTTGACAAACTTTGTAAAGCAATAAACACTAAATTCACAAAGAACTGTATTACTGCTAGTTATAAAGAAAGGTGGAAAGAGTGGCAATCTTTTTATCTGCACGTTATGTGCTTTTCTTCAGGTATTTTGTTTCACAGGTTGATAGTCTCAACATCCTGAGGATTTTCGGTTAAAATATGTACCTCTTTAATTTCAACATCAACTTAATTTCTTATCACATGGGATGTACTATATCTGAAGCAGAATATGTGGGCCTTTTGTTGTTGTTGAACAATATTCATTGGAACAGAATATCCACATGGATGAGAAATATCTTGGGGAGATCACCCTAATTGTGCACTTAAACCAATTGGCATTTTCATATCTGTAAAATATTTACTCGAGATATATATAGTTCAACTTTCTTTTAAAAGTATTTCATTATTTATTCTGAAACTGGTCTGTTCAATGAATCACTATGCAGCTTATTTTTGATGTTGCGGCTAAACATTGTGTTGATATTGCAACACATCGTTATGGATGCTGCGTGCTGAATAAATGCATCACTTATTCAACTGGGAAGCAACGTGAGAAGTTGCTTATTGAGATTTGTTCTAATGGGCTTAAGCTTGCCCAAGATCCTTTTGGGTAAATTTCATAACTTCTACTTTGGTCCTTTACTTTATTGATTTTTTAGCTCAGAGACCCCCAAAGATAATTTAGAGGTAAAAGGGGCTTGCTAAAGAAGCTAATTCTGGTTTAGTATCACATGACAGCATGTAGTGTTTTTCTACTGTTCTAATATGTCATAGTACTTGTTCAAATTTTGGAAAATTTTAATATGCCTGCGTACTTCCAAGTTATCTACACTCGTGTAAGAAGAATCATGTTAAATAATCCATGTTACCACATTTAAGGCACTAGCCTTTTAGTAACGATTAGTAGTGATTAAATGCCACCAGACTCAATGGAAGCGTGTGAGACTGTTTATAGAATATGTCTCAACAGTTGGCCTCTTTTGTTTTGTATATCCTATCATCTTTTTGAAAAATACTTGATCGACAAATTTAACTGTCATTCATTGCAAAGATGATTCTAACAAACTCGGCAATAAGTACCGAGAAGAATATTACTTGTTTGTTTGTGGACTTCTTTTCAATGGAACATCTGAACAACCTAAAATTCATTTGATCTTGTACACATTCCTTCCTATATTGCCAGGTAATCCAATTTCTGCACTTTCATTACCAGAATTTGCTTATGGAATGTGTGGTCTAGATTGTTTCACTTTCCTGACAGTGGAGCTTTTCTTTTTCTCTTTTTGGTCATGATAAGGAGTTCAATTGTGACATTTTCTGTGTCTGATTTAATCCCCAAGTGCACCACAAAACAAGCAACTCTTCCATCTTTTTTACTTTGTCTTCCTGAACTATGCCTGCACTTAATAAATATTTTCATTTTAACATTGCTAATTACATCAAGAAACTTATATATTCTGTCATTTTTATCTTTTTCTTGCTGCAACATGAGGTGCTGCCTGCATAGTCATTCTGTAGTGTCCTTCAGTTCTGTTTCCTTGCTCAAATTTGTTGTCATTCTGTGGTGTCTTTCGGTTCTGTTTCCTTGCTAAAACTTATTGTCATTCTGTGGCGTCTTTCAGTTCTGTTTCCTTACTAAAACTTATTGTCATTCTGTGGTGTTTTCTCAACTCGTGATACAGGAATTATGTTGTTCAATTCATAATAGAGTTAAAGATACCCTCTGTTGCTGCCATGTTGCTTTCTCAGTTTGAAAGGCATTATGTATACCTCTCAAGGCAAAAGTTTAGCAGTCATGTTATTGAAAAGCTCCTGAAGTGTTTTGAAGAAGGTAGATTGAAAATCATCAATGAGTTAGTCTCAGAACCTCATTTTGATCAATTGCTGCAAGATCCCTTTGCTAACTATGTGATTCAGGCTGCTCTTGGCGTTGCTAAGGTTAGCATATGAACTTGTTATGTTTCTGTATATCTATGTGTTTTAAACTTCTTATGTGTCATATATCAAGCTCTGAGTTACATCTATTCTTATGAGAATTGACAGCATTTGTGTCTCAGAAAAGAGCTTGGAGATAAATTTCTGAAGCCTTCAAAATAGTTATACTTTTAATAGTTCGTGTAACTGATTTTTCAATATTATGTGAATCATAGATTGTCTTTCTTCATAACTGCTGTCCATGTAAAAGATCAACTTGGTAAATATTTCACCAAGCTAAATTTGAGTATGTGTTTGGTTCTGCTCTAACATTATGTGCTGTCCAGTTGTTCGTTAAGTACTACTTAAACGTGTATGGTTTCTGATAAAGCTGAGTAATACTTCATCAAGTACGATTTTGATTGATATATCTCTTTGAGCCCCTACACTTCCTAAACAAATATTACAATGCTCTCCTTTAGAAAGGTGGACGCTTGTGCTCAAGGTTGACATGCATCCAACTAGATGGGTTGGGCAATAATTTGCTTATGCTTCTATTTTAAAGGATGTCACTTGTTCAGAAGAATGAAGACAAAAACTTGTTGGGATGAATTGACAAAATTCATTTTCATGTGAAAATGCTCTACAAAAATACATTGATGAGTAACTTGTGTGAGTCTGTGGTGGGAAGCATATAGAGATAGAGGGAGACTTCTAAATATTTATATATTTCATAAACAAAGAGTATCATAATTTCTGGTGACTTCAGCCTTATAATTGGCAGAATGTCCGTTTCCACAGTCGATGTCTGTTGTAGTCAGCAATGAAGAAGCAATTCACTACATTGTTCACAGTTCACACACACTAAGTTTACATTGTGTCCAAGTTCTCAAATTTGTTCTTATGTCTGCTGGATCATATTCTTGGACATCTAACTGGAACTTGCTTGTTCAAGTGTTAATACCTAGGACAAGTAACATGTGAGACATGACTTGGTAAACAAAACCTGGTGACTGTTTCAGTATTTGCATTCTTATTCCTTAATACTTTTTTTTTGAAGCAGGGATCCGTTCGAGCTTTGTTGCTTCATGCTGTGCGTCCTCACATGCTTCTCTTGCGCACCAGTCCATACTGCAAGAAAATCTTTTCTCGGCGACTACTGAAAAAGTAATGCTCCAAGGGAGAGTAAAATGTTGTTGTTCTCTTACTATTGCCTTAACTTTAGGTAGCTGGATGTGGAATGTATCTTATCTATGATCCTATAAAGGTGATCAGTAACATATTAGACTGTTGTATGTCATGCAAAAATTTTGGTTGATGCCTCTTTGTATGATGCTTTTTTGCTCAAACTTTTGGATGTAAGATTGTAAGGGATGATGACGATCTTTTGACATATCTTTAATTAAGTTCCTGTTTTATGTTACTTGTTATGATTTTCATGCTTATCTGGTGTATTTAACATCAAGGGATTTGGCAAATGAGATAGCAAACACTCTTGAGGCGTGCATATATTGAAGTAAGACGAGTTTAAATGAAGTGACGTTGATAGATCTCAACTTGCTTGAAACTAAGGAGTAGTTGAAGGTTTATTATAATGGATGCAAGATGAGAACTAATCGACGCAAACTATTAGAAAATAGAAAGCATTTTAGACAGCACAAAGATGCATACTCAAAGTTTCTCACAAGAAGAAAAGGACTAAAAGCTCATGGGAAACAGACCACACTCAATCATCAAACAAATGCCAACTCTCAAATATATTGGGAGCTAGCATGTTTATTCTAGTCGTTATAAAACAGAAGTAAGCCAATCCTCCTCAGTTCTCCTCTTGTCCAAGTAAAGCCACCAGCATATTCTCATAATCTCCTCTTGTATCTTTGGCAATGGCGCGACCCAGAGGAACGCTATCTCTCTTCTGGTACTCATTAGCAATAGTCTTCAGATCCACCTCGGCCCTTGTAGCTACAACTCTGGTCAGATGATCTTCATCTGTCCCTCTCCTGTTAATTGCATCACGCAGAACCTCCACGAAATAGTCCTCGGGGTAGACAAGACCTTTTATGGTGGCCCTCAATAGTGCAACAAACTCATCCCCATCTTCCAATTGCTGCGCATTGTCAAAAGAACTCTCCATAATTCAATATAAGAGAAATAATAAAGCCACTCCTACAGTAGAAAGGCATATGACTAAAAGAAATGGAGCAATGGATGAACTGTACCTTTAGGATATCCTCACCATATTCATCTTTGTAATGATTCAAAGTAGCATTGAGTTGCGCTTTGCTCCTTGTGGCTAAAATTCTAATGACCTCATCGTCACTATAAGCCTTATCGGAGATCTTCTCGTGCAGCACTTTGGATTCTGCTTTAGCAAGGCGCAAGTCCACCTCGTCTCCTCCATATCGGTAGGAGCTCACAAGAGGTACCAAAAGCTGAAACAAGTTGGAAACTTAAATAATCAATCCACAAAGTTAATTCATTGTCAACATTAGATACCTTACATTACAAAGTTTTATCCCCTGTATCATAGATAAAGAAGACATTCTTGCCTACAATGTTAGGATGACTAGAGCAATAGAATCGTAAAAAAATTGTACTTAGTTGATTATCTGTTCTTCTCAATCTCCAAAGACCGAGCAATTGCTTCATAAACACCATTCAAGCCTCATGTAATTTGACAACTTCTTATTGCCAAGGACTCGGATACAGAGCCACAAATGAGACTAATATCAATTAGAGTGCTTTTATTGATGTACCTTGCGGTGATCCCCAGTAGTGTGATAAGCAACGTCCTCTTCGAGAGATTTCTTGTTACGAGCATGATAAGCTTCCCTTGCCAAAACTAGTTCTTTAGGAGATCTGGTACAAGCTATCTCCACAAGAACAAAGTTACTTTTTGTCCATCTCTTAGTAGCTTCCTTAGCCAAATAGGCATCACGTTCTGAAGGATCCAGTGTCCATATTAGCACCAATTTCTGAGAAAAACATAAAAACAAGCCCTAGTTAGCATTTCTCATCAAAGTCCACCTATGATCAAAACGAAAAGGTGAATCCACGATCTCGAATCAGTAAATTCAGAACACGTCTGATTTTATTATATATAGATCCGTCTCTGATCACAATTGAAGGTGAATAAGTATGATTTCATTTTACTTATATAATTCATGAGCTTGTTCCAACTGTCATAGATCACACAAATTAAGCTCAGAATAGGAAAATGACCTCAAAATCATGGGTCAATTCTCTGTCCAACTCTTTAAGTAGATCTTCTCCATAAGACTCAGAATAAGTCTGTCTAATCAATTTGCGTTGAGCAGCATTTCTATGAGCCAAAATTGATATGATCAACTTCTCGTTCGTTCCCCATCCTGCAACAGTCAATTCCAAAATGATCAAACTTCAGTTATCATCATCCATCAATCTAAAAAGTTAAGATCTCTATGATCTCAAAAAGTATAAACAGAATCAAAACCAGAGCAGAGAATATACTCGAAAGTTCAAAGTATCGAATCTGGATCCAATGATATATCAAGTATAAAAAAGAGAGCAAAGTTATTTAAAGATAGAGATAATACCTTTGAAGGCAGATCGGAGTTGTTCACAGTCCTCAGCGACTGAAGGAACATGTGCCGGAACTTTGAGACTTGCCATTTTTACTTTCCTCTGTATTTCTTTGATTGTGAAGACTCGAAAATGCAAGCTTAGGGAGTGTAGTAGTTTTTTCCACTTCCCTTCTTTCCTTTTTAAGCGCACACATTTACAATAGGCCCCCTCATTTTTGGTTGGTGTGGTATTTTTTATCCCCACCATCTAATTTTACTTGATACTCTTTAATTTTACACTATATTTAAAAAATATTTTAAAAATTTATAATCTAAAATAATTTTTAAATATTTATAAGAGTAAATTTTTTTTTTAAATTAAAATATTTCAAGGTGATATTTTTAGAGACGAACTAAAAGAAAAAAAGTGCGAAAAAAAATATTTTTCCCAAAAACTTTTGAGTGATCAAATTAGAAATATTATATAAGTGACATTTTAATTTTATTATCCCATTTTTATTTTTTCAAGCCCAACTCTTTTACTATCCCAACGTCAAACCTCACTTTTTATTTTATTTTCATAGTATTTTATTAGATAGCATATAATATTTTTGAAATGCTACTTATTTGCTTATTAAATAATAGAAATTAAATAAAAAATACTTTATTTTCAAGATAATATTCTATATGGAGATTATACGTATCAATGAAATCACAAACTAATGTGTAACACAAATTATTAAATAATTGAAATTAATATTATAGATTTACATAATACTGTATATTGACTCATCTAAAACCCAGTGAATATATTTCAGATGAAAAAAATCTCACATTTGAACGAAAAATCAGGCCTAATCAATCAATCAATTAATTAATTAAAGTAGTAATATGATTAAGAATTTGAATCATTTTCGTAAGTAGTCGGCCACATCACATGCCACTACGTGCCATATGTACGCGTTAAGCATATTATATTTATATTTTACTAGACATCGATGTTCACGGTAGCGCGGGGCTATTATTTATTTTTTATTTTATTTTAATTTAAACGATATAGATAGAATTTAGAGAGTTAATTAAAATTACGGATATATCTTCAAGCAGGCATGTTATGATCTATTGCTTAATTGAGCACCTTTAATTATCATGATTAATAATATTTTTAACATTAAAAGTAAGATAAGCAAATTACAACGGAAGAACCATAAAAAATTACGGATGTACCCTCAAGTTGAACGGAAAACCCATAAAAAATTACGGATACACCCTCAAGTTGCTCAATAAAAAATTACGGATGTACTCTCAAGATGCTCAAGCAGACATGTTGACATGTTACCTGCTTGAACAACTTTAATTATCATGATTAGTAGCATTTTTTATCACTAAATTGAATAATTTATTTATTTTAAAAGTATTTTAAGCTGTCAATTATCACGAGTTATGATATTTTTTATGCTCTCATGTAATACGTTTTTTAAAAATATTTCAAGTCATTAATTATCATGATTAGTAATCTTTTTTTAACACTAAAAATAGCAAGCATACATATCAACCTGCTGCCTACTTGAGCAACTAAAAAAAACAAAACAGTAATGATAAAGCAGATAACTATTGCTTACTCCCTCCGTCCAACTTTACTTGATCCCTATTGACTTGGCACAGGGATTAAGAAGTAGTAAATGATAAGGGTAATTTTACCAAATCACCCTTTGAATATAATTAATGGAATGTATTGAAAAATGTAATAGGGAAATAACTATAATTAATGACAAGGGTAAATTAGGAACTAACTGTAAAATTATCTCTTGATTTCATAAACTGGACAAATATTGTTGAACATCCTAAAATAGTATAGGAGCCAAGTAAAGATGGACAGAGGGAGTATTAATTAAGAGAATATATATAATAACTAGTGAAGAAGCGGCACATCATGGTTGACATGCCTGTTTTAGTTGCTTACTTAAGTTGATAACTGTTTATTGACATGTTTCTTTCAGCTACTTGCTTTTATTATGTCATTTTTATTAATTATTTCTTCAACTGTTATAGCTATAAATTTACGATATTGCTCATAATTAATTATTTTTTCTTAGAGACAATTGTCGATTAGCGTATTTATTTCAGTTACTTGATTTTATTGTGTCGCTTTTATTAATTATTTTTTCACTGTTTCAACTATCAATTTATAATATTACCCCAAGTAATTATTTTAAAGGCAACTGCCGATTGATGTGTTGGACAATGGGGCTCCAATATCTAGTATATTTATAGATATCCTTTTCTTGGATCTTAAATAAAATATCCACATATTCTTACAGGTGGCCCCTACACACCATATCTCTTTCACCAAATGCCTAGAAAGTTCTTTAATTCCCATTATATTTCACCTTTTCTGGTAAAGTATTATTTCACCTTACAATTTGTCATTTTCTTTTTGTCTTTTTCTACTCTATTTGTTATAAATTGAATAATTAAAAGTTGTTATTACAGGGATATATTGTTTATTATATATTTATATATTGTAAATTAATTTGTAAAAATTATTTCTTGTATTATTGTGATCAACATAAATAATAAAAGACTTTACAAATAAAATTTGAGGATTGACAGTTCATTACTGTCATTTTTTTTAATGTATATGGATATAACTATTTGCCCTTTCAATGTGCTTATGATATAGTACCTAGCGAATTGTTAGCTAGTGTATGCCATCTTTCGAGAATAGAGAATGATGTGAATCAGCGAGAAGAAATATGCATAAAAGTATTCTAGTATCACATATACATATCTTTCTTCCCTAAATAATTTTGATTTCAACGTAAATTTAGATAATGAGAAAGAAGTTTTAAAATTTTCTTTGATCCCAAATAATGTGTTGATGGAAATCCATGTAAAGCTCAAAATGCCTCTCTTCTTTTGTGATCTTACAAAAGTCCTACAATGAGACAACCAATAAAAAAGAACGTGCGTGTTTTGATTAGTTATTATACCATTGTTTATTATTTTTAATTAGGTAAATTATTTGCGCTTTGCGCGATGATAAGCTATCTCATTAATCTTATGTATGATTATTAGGTAATTTTCTATTTTGATAGTTATACAACATTAGATTGGTTGAAGGAAAAACTCATTCCCTAGCATAAATTGAATTTTTTGCTTATCCTTATAAAAGGTTTTTTAAATCTTTATATTAATAACAAAAGAAATCAACAACTTTAAATTATCTTTAGTGTTTCTTATAAGATTATGACAACTTTGTATAGACATCTAGATTAAATAAACTTATTTTGATAACAAACATCTATTACTTGTAGTTCTCCAGAAGAAACTAATAAAACTAGTATGCATATCTATGATGGTGGGACTCTTTAAACATGTCAATGGGTATGTGTCATAGTCTCTCAAAATAGTATATCTTTTATGAATCTAATATGGATACAATATCGAAAGTAGAGTCTGCACAAATTAGATGCATATGAAATCAATTAGTCAAAATTTACCGAAGTACTAAAGAATATTGAATAAAAAATAAGTCTCTTCACAATTGTAATTTTTTATTTAGTCACATTATTCCAAAATTATGAATTAGCAAAGATGAGCATAATCAATTAAGCAAATTATTTTAGATATTGCATAAGCATATATGTGAAGTAGCCAAAAGCACTAACAATTCTAAAACTATATAAGTAGTTGTTTTCATCATCAAATTTCATGGGCTTCCTCCCTCCTTACTTTCACGAAAATGTTGTTAGTTTTCATAAGCATATGCACACGCTTAGATACACACATCAAATGCACAACTCTTTTAAATGAAGCAGACGTTCATAAAGAATACTAAAAAAATGATGACGCTTTTGAAAAAAATGTAAAGAATACGTAATACCATTTCACATCTCAAAAATAGATGAAAACATTCGTAACGTACAAATCATTCTTCACTTCTCAAATACTTAATACAAATAGCTTATGATATGAACTTAAATTTAAAATAGGGATAGGTAATTCAGAAAAGATGTTCGAAAAACTATTACGTCCCCAAAATGTGAACTTTGTAAAGAGTACTTACTGAAATCAAATCTGTTACTCAGTGGATGATCTTGGTATCAATTACTCGCATTTCTCTTTCTTCGTGGATTATTCTTGTCTTCTTCCATATTATAAAGCTCATTTTGCAACAATATTAGCACGTGTAAGGAAAAGTTAGAAGATTCATCTAATTTTTCTTTTAGATAGCGTATACATATAATAACAATTAATCAATGTGCAAGGTTGCAATGAAATGAAAGGAAGTATATTTTTATATGCAGAAGGTAAAATGTTGTAAAATTAGTGAAGAGTTGTTCCATCAGATGATGAATCAAGAAGGAAGATGAATTTTCGAAATAATAATTTGAATGAACATCTAAGAAATAAATTTAGTTGTTGAATAACATAAGAAAATTATTTTACTAATTTATGCTTAATAGTTAATATCATCGAATCTCCGGAAAAAAAAATTAAAATAATTTTCAAGAATTGTAAGTACTCCACATTGCAGAAGAAGATAATTATCATAATTCTGCATACACCACCACCTATAACCATTAAATTCCATCAACTAAGTTGAAACAGAGTTCAAATTACGAAGACTATAAAGGAAAGAAAAACGTTTAAGAAAATTCAAAGAACACATCTTTTAATAAATTTGAATTTGTCCTAAAGTCGTAATCGTTGTCCCAATTTCCAACTTTAGGGAAAAAATTGCCTCTTATGTTGATGAACGAAACAATTGCCATTTAACTCAAATTAAAGAGAGGGGTTCCGTAAGAAAATAAAAATTAAGGACAATTTGGAATGCAAGCCACATAAAAGGAAATTGGTCGAATATTAAACTGATCACAACATTATAAATCATATGTACATATCAGTGAAGTTCTCGATACCAGTATTTTCAAGTGGAATTTCTATATTGAAATTAGGGAGTACTTTAAATCTCTTTCAAAGCAGAAGAAGAAGCAATGCATTCTCATAAAGGAGAAGAAGCGCATCGATTGTGTTTTGACATGTTTTTATCTGTGGTCACCGAAAGGTTGCGTTGGTAAAGGTAAGAATTTAATGATGAATATTTGATTTTTTTTAATTAAAAAGATGAATGGGCAAATAAGAGGAAAACCGGGAAAAAAAGAAAAGTAAAACCCTGATTTATTAAGCTGCCACGTCATCGCCTCCAATATGTTCTTTTATATATATATATATTATTTAAACTGTTAATTTCTGTTTAATAATTATTTTTTCCTAATTTTTTTCGATAAATAAAGTAGAGTTAATCTAAGTAATTACAATATTAAAGTATGTGTGTATTTTAAATTTTCTATATCAATTAGTCAATATTTATTATTTTTAAAAATAACTATTATCAAGAATAAAACGGGAAGAATATGTTCAATTATATTTTTTTTTTTTGAACTTTTACTCGTTCATTTTAAACTTTGCAAGACTATTAAGAAATAATGATTAATATTAAGCACTTTATCATAATATTCATATTAATTTATATATTAAGCTTTGAAAAATAATTTGAAGAATAACTAATTAATATTAAAGATAAAATATTTTTTTTATACGTCATTGAATAATAAGTAAAAGTAAAAATTCATTATGTATCATCCTAAAAAAAAGACAATAAATTAATTAAAGTGATGTGCAAAAAATATATGTGAAATATAAAATTTAAATGGAAGCCACATATTTCATTATGCATGTATAGGTGTGACACGACACAGGGTCCATAATTTGCCTAAGTAGGCACGTTGAATAGGATGAGCATAAGCTGCTCATTTGTGACTTATTAATAAGCAAAATAAAAATATACTCCCGTCCTAATTATGTGATATTTTCATTTTTCGAAAATCGAACAATTTAAATTTAATTTAGAATTTGTGTATGAAAATTTTAAAATAAAATTTACATATTTATGAATTACATAAAAAATACTATAAGTCATGATCATAAATAATTAAATATATTTAAAAAATAAAAAAGAAATTATGAATCTTAAAATTTGAAACGTACCACGTAAATTATGACAAATGAGTTAGTAAAGTAGAGTAAAATTTCAACTTTTAGCATCTTATTAATAGGAGTAGGTTTTCTTTTTCTATACACTTACTAATGTGATATTAGTGGGGGAAGGGGAAGACAATTAAACAAATTAATCTGTATATAATCTTGTGATTAAATATCTTGCAAGTATATGAGGTTGTTCATTGTAAGATATATTATTATAATTTATATGAATATGATTAGGGGTGTGCATCGGTCGGTTTGGTTCGGTTTTATATATTATCGGTTCGGTTTATCGGTTTTTAAATATGCTAACACAATAATAAACTAATAAGATAATTTTTATCGGTTTTCGGTTTATCGATTTTATGTCCTTGACGGTTCGATTTTCGGTTTACCCGATAAGAATGATAATGAGAATTTGTATTAATAAAAGCAAATAGAAGAAGACTGTTTACAAATTTGCAAAAGTTATAATTAGTTAATTACAAACTAAAATTAAAGTTAAAATCAAATTATCCAATAAAACGATCTTGAATATCCATTAGA
>JBCEWC010009482.1:0-18691 GCA_038996855.1 Solanum aculeatissimum
GAATTTACAAGAAGAATGTAGGCTCAACTTCAAAATTCAATGACCCAAAACAACACGTAAAAAAGGGAAAAAAGGAAGAGTCCATAACCACCCGCACTTTGTTACCAAAAGTGTGTTTCGTCGTCCTAAATCTTACAGTTTCTTCTTTGTTGAAGTAATTTATGATACAATTTTCTATACTTATTGAGTATTTTTTTACATTATTTTCATGTATCTAATATATAATTGTTGTTGTTCTGTTGTCTTTGTGTGTGAATTGATATATAATTTTTGTGAATACATTTTTGACAAATGAAAATCACAAGTTCAGTGTTGATACTATACCTAGGTTTTTAGGTATTTTGGGAATTTCTAATTGTTCAAGTATCAAATTTATGAAATCATTTTTAATATGCGCATACTGATAACCTAAAAGAAAGCAGTTTTTTTAACTAAGTATCAAGTATTTAATTGAAGTACACACATTCAAATATCAGGTAATCTCAGGAAGTACCTAATTTCACACAAAGCACATAAATTCAAGTATCAATTATATACCTGAAGTATATTATTTCAAGTATCATATATAGTCAAGTAAAAACACATAAATTCAAGTATGAATTATATACATGAAGTACATTATGTCAGGTATCAAGTATAGTCAATTAATTCATGATTTTTTAATATATTTTTGTCTCATGTTACTTTTTCATACTGTCACTGCACGGATTTTGGGGGGTATTGATCGCTGTCTATGTTGAGTACATTAGTGACAGGATTCCAGTCCTAACGCATGCACTAAATGTTGAGTATCTTCAGAGGAGATACACAAATATGGTAGTGATAAGGCTTGTGAAGGTTACATTAGTGAAAACGATAATCCACACAAGCATAGGGATGTTTTCATTAAGTCCGACAATGATAGAATGATTGATCTTTCATAATTTTTGTGTCTGTAAATTTCCATTTTGTTTCCAGAAACAACCGCTAAGACTATAAAACAAACTGTTTTGCCTTGTTTTTTTGATCTTGAATAACTAAGTTTTTATTTTGATACTTTTCAACTGGTATTGTAGTAAGCATATAAAATTCGAACTATATTTTTACACTTATATTGTTTATTCTTATATTTTAGTGGCAACTTGTAATCTTTGTCATTTTAGATATAAAAAAAATTGATACTTTTAGCTACTTGATACTTAAATTTAGTTACTTACTTAGTTATTTGATACCTGAAAGATTATCTTGTATAAGTATCTTCAACTGTATAAAAGAAAGTTAGTTGATACTTCAACTTATTTACATTTTTAGATACTTGAAACTTTGTTTAAATAGATTATTTGTCCACTATATGGTAATTGAGTCTTGGTACTTTATGCATCCAGAAAAGTTCATGTCTAATTTGTCCTACATGACTAAATTTTGAATATCATCAACAATAACACTTTTGATACGTCAATTTATTCTTCCAAAAAATATCAACATTTAGCCTTGATAAGTGTTTATATTAACTGATACAAAAACAAAGAAGAAAGTATTTTTCCTTTGACAAAGAAGAACAAGCGATAACGACTTCAATTTTTTTCCTCTTTTTTGCATGTGATTTTCGGGCTGTAGATTTGGAACTTGATCCTGTATCTTTCATCACTATCGTCTCTTCTGGTAAAATTTCATCAACGAAATCACGCACAATTTTATGAGCAACTTCTTCTGTTGGGTCTACTGAAGGTGGATGAGCATTGTCACTCTTAACAATCGATTGGATCAAATCAAGACTGAATGATGACGACGAATCCATAAAAAGATGCTAACTGATACAAAAAAAAATGAATGAATTCATGTTCAAAGGAAGAAGAAGACGGAAAAATTTTGGCGTCAAGATTTACAAGAAATATTTTTTGACGACTTTTCAAGATGAAGTAAAAGATAGAAAAATTTTGAAATTACAAATTAAATGTGAAAGATTGAGTAATTAATAAGTGATTGATACTGATTAGACTACTACCTAAAATATAGCGCTAATTAAGGAGTCACAATTTAATAGTCAGTTAGTTTTCCTTATTTAATGCAACAAACTTAAATTCCTAGGACTCTTTTTTAGGTATCAATTAGAACATTTTAGGTATCATTCGTCTTCAAAAAGTTGGTAATTGTAGTAATTTTACTAAAAGTCGAGATTTATGGAAATCTTTATCTAACAGTATGATATTTATAAAATTTATACATAGTTTTATAAGGTAATGAACCCAATGTCGATCCAATAATGTAATGTGATGTAAATCCTATCGTCATGAATTTTAATTTTTTTCGACCCCTTCCTATATAAGGAGCTCTTTCCCTGGATGAGAGGCGGACTTTGGCCAACCACTCCTTTGTGTCGCTTCTTCGTATTCTCACCATTGCATAAATAAAAATTGTTGGTGCTTTCTAATTTTGGAGATTATTGCTAGAAGATTCCTTATTAAGGTATTCTTCTTTCTCTTTTATTGTTATTTAAGGATTTCTTCTTTCTCTTTTATTATTATTTAAATGTATTAAACTTTTAATAATCAAAATGATAGGCTAATCACCTTGTGTTGGACTAACAACAATCCAAACTACTAGACATGGTGACAAAAGGATTGTGTTCCGATGTCTCTAGAGTTGACACAAATGTAGTTGATAGGAAGGAAGATCATTGTTTAGTCCGGTGTTTCTGGTAAGGCCTATGTTAGCCATGAATGAAACAGTGTATGGGCTATGTTGGAATCGTAAAAGTTCTTTTCATCCCTGTACTACATGAACCGTAAACGATCATATAGTTGCATCGAAGCGATCCATAATAATGTAGTTTTATGATTTTTTGTTTCATGAGATATATTAATGGATTTTCCATTCAAGAATTAATGGATTTTCCATTCAAGAATTAATGGATTTTCAAGATTTTCCATTTATTTTCCCCCTCTCTCTTTACCACGTTCTTTTTATCACCATAGTAGTTGTCAAAAGAAGCATCAAGATTATCGTTTGCTTTTTGAAATAGACATGCAAAGCATCTGAAGAGAGAATTATTAGTTGGTTACTTAACAAACTTCATCTTTAGGAATAATACTTATTATCATGTACTAGAAAATTAAAAAAATGATTGATACCAATATATTAATTAATAATAAAAATTCTTTATCTTACACGTATATTTTTTTTTCTAATATATAAGTAATATTTCATTGAAACGTGTAGATACTAATATTCCAATTAGTGGGGTATTATCAGCACAAAACCTAGAATAAATTTGTATAGATGCATATGCATGATTCACAAATCAAGCTTTAAGGTCGCTTCTAGAATATTCTCTGAGATTTTTTTTCTTGGCAATGTTAATTTACTATGCAAATAAACATGGTACAAGCTCTACAAAATTCAGTTATTTGAAAATTATATTAGTGGAATTTTATCAGGTATATTGTTATTGTGATTGTTATTTAGATTCATTTGAAAATTGTATTTTGTAAATAATAATAATAATAATAATAATAATAATCTTTTTTGCAATTGTTTTTGTATTTTTTTTTTCATTTTATTATGAAGGTGGATTTTTTTATTTTTTGGGGCAGTGTCTGTCATATGGCAAAAATGTTCCTTTTTATTATATTTTTTAAAAAATATAGTCGTAGCTTCTTTTCTTAATAAAAAGATATATGTTTTCAAATTTAGCAGTCGTGACAAAGCAAATATTATAATGGTTAGTGGGAGGAAAATATTTCACGTTTATATTCCTTGGATAATTTTATTATAGCAAAAAGTATTATGTGATACTTTTTCAATCTCATGATCTTTGTGGATAAGGAGATATGGAGAATAAATGCTGCTATTAATTCCAACGATAGTATTAATTTCAAATAAAAGTGGAAAAGATTGAAGTATGTTGATAAACTAATTACATTTCGAAAAAGATAATTTTTTATATTTTTATTTTATTTTAAAATAAGTGGATTTTTTTTTACAGAACTAAGAGGAATCACTTTTTCTTTCTAAATTATCCTTATTTTAATCATGCAGTTTTAGATTATTAAAGGGCTAAATTTTTGTGGCCAAAAGGATTTATTTCTATTAAAAGTTACTTCTTTTTTCAAAGTATTTTATTAACTAAAAAAATATTTCTTATTTCTAGAAATGAGTAATTCTTTAAGAGGTGAAAGGCGTTTCAATGGTATATATTAGGGCGATAAAGGACATGTACGGTGGAGCCAAAACTCGAATAAGAACGGTGGGAGGAGACTCAGAGTATTTTCCTGTTGAGATAGGACTTCATCATGGATCGGTGTTGAGCCCTTGTCTGTTTGCCTTGGTGATGGATGAGCTAACGAGGTCTATTCAGGAGGAGGTTCCATGGTGTATGCTATTTGCAGATGACATAGTACTGATTGCTGAGACTCGGACTAAAGTTAATGATAAATTGGAGGTTTGGAGACACACTTTGGAATCTAAAGGGTTCAAACTGAGCAGGACCAAACAGAATACTTGGAGTGCAAATTTAGTGTTGTGAGGGATGAAGCAGACATTGATGTGAGGCTTGCCACTCAACTTATTCCCAAGAGAGAAAACTTTAAATATCTTGAGTCCATCATCCAGAGTAGTGGCGATATCGACGATGATGTCACACATCGTATTGGGGAAGCATTGACTAAATTGAGACTTGCCTCTGAAGTATTATGTGATAAGAAGATACCACCTAAACTCAAAGGTAAGCTTTACAGAATGGTGAATAGACCGTCTTTGTTGTATGGGGTGGAGTGTTAGCCAATCAAAAATTCACATGTTCAGAAGATGCAAGTCGCAGAGATGAGGATGTTGCGATGGATGTGTGGTCATACTAAGAGTGATAAGATTAGGAATGAGACCATTAGGGAGAAGCTAGAGGTGGCCCCTGTGGATGATAAGATGAGGGAAGCGAGACTGCAATGGTTTTGATATGTGCAGAGAAAAGGCACTGATACTCGTGTTAGGAGGTGCGAGAGGTTGGATTTAGGAGTTACACGAAGAAGTAGAGATAGATCGAAGAAGTATTGGGGGTAGGTGATTAGACAAGATATGACAAAACTTGATCTCACCGAGGACATGACATTTGATAGAAAGAAGTGGAGGTCGTGAATTAGAGTAGCAGGCTAATAGGTTAGTAGGATTAGGTTGATGTCTGGACTTGGGGTATAGTAGGGTAGTAGGATTAGTTGTGTTTTTATATCCTGTGTTGTCATTATTCGTCATATATATATTGATTTTTATCGTATTTACACACTATGATATTTTTCGTTATTAGTTCTTTCGGTTTCCTTTTCTTTTCCTTTTTCCTTTTTATCATGTCTAGTTTATTCTGCCTCTAAGTTTTTGAGACGAAGGTTTCCAGGAAACAACCTCTCTACTTTTGAGGTAGTGGTAAGGTCTGCGTACATTCTACCCTCCCCGGACTCCACTTGTGGGATTTCACTGGGTATGTTATTGTTGTTGTAGTAATTCATTAAGAAAAAGTATGGTCAAACTTAAAACGCCACTTATTAAAATGAAGAAAGTAATCCCTCCATCCCATATTAATTTAATTTGTAAGATAGTACACATATATTAAGAAAAATATTTAAGGACATAATTTAAACTATACTTTTCACTATTACCCTTTATGAAATCATAAATGTAACTTTACAAGCAGTGCAATTTATTTTTTAGAAAATATAAAACTTCAATAAATAAAATGACTGCAATCATTTAAAATTTATTAAATATAAATTTTAAAATAATTTAAATTATATTAAATCCATAAATATATTAGTCCAAATAAATGTCATTGATTAATATAATTAGGTTAATTGTTTAAGTTCAATAAATACGGATTTAATTAAAACTCATGTTAATTGATTTGGGCTACAATAAATGAGTCCAAATTAA
The DNA here is from genome assembly GCA_038996855.1 of Solanum aculeatissimum. Classification (NCBI taxonomy): domain Eukaryota; kingdom Viridiplantae; phylum Streptophyta; class Magnoliopsida; order Solanales; family Solanaceae; genus Solanum; species Solanum aculeatissimum. Next base: position 5,896 of record JBCEWC010009482.1, read on the forward strand.
TTAGCCCAATATTATTTCATCCAAGAGGCCCATCTTAACGTCACATGTCAAATGACGTGGCACACCAAGTCAAACAAAGAAGTCAATAAGATCATACCATGTATCAAAATGACAAGCCCATTTCATTAAATCCCAATATGTCATGTCACTTGGATCTGATTGGCTGAATGAAAGTCTTTCCTATTATAATTAATCTATTCTACAACTATAAATAAGGATTTTAATAATTCAAAGGGAGACCAAGAATTCTAACAAAAGCTAGAGAGAGCACGTGGATCAAACATTGCAAATTTCTCTACAAGTTCAAAGATTCAAACATTCAAGCATTCAAGTTCAAGAACAATCTTAAAAGCTCTTGAACTCAAGATCAAAATCAAGAACAAATTTAAATTTCAAGAACAAGATCAAGAACAAATTCAAATCTCAAGATAAAAGTTCAAGAACAAATTTCAGATTCAAGATCAAACTCAAGAGCCTCTTGAATTTACACTTAAAAAGATGAATCAGAGGATTTATAGAGATTGTAACACTCACATATTGAAATCAAATACTACAAATTATTGTGATATTTTCATTCTTGATTATTATTTTCTCAACGCGAATTTTATCATCTAGAAATACTGGTACACCTAGTGGGATAATTTCTCCCTCTCATCTAAAATTTTCAAGCGTCAAAGAGCATTCAAATGGCTTCCAAGAAGATCAAACCCCAATCAACTTTCTCCAAGGCTGCTGACTCCAAGTTCTCTACTGAAGTGGAGGGAATCCTTGGTGTTACCTTTTGGAGTTATTACGAGGAGCAAGGCTACCATGCTAGGACAACAAACATATCATGTGTCATCCACATCAATTCTTATTTTTTGAAATTTCAACTCTGAAAGGAGCAAGGTCCTCTACAAATATTGTGAATGGAGGAAGCAATATTGCTTAAAAGATCAAAAAGACATTAGCTTCACTTGAGCTTCTGGTTCTAAGAACATCGCAAAGAAAGACTCACATAATATGAGCCCTTTGAAGATCAACTTGCACAAAAGTCCATGCTACTCCCCGACATCACCAATGGTTATGCAAGCAATGGTAACTGATGCTTCATCCATGGAGGAGCAACTTACGAATTTGGCAAAGATGATTGAAGGATTGACCAAGCATGTGCAAAGTTAAGAATCTCGCATTGACAAGTTGATGGATAAGATGGATAGTTTACTAGATGGAGAATCTAGCCATGCTCCCGGAAAGGGCATTGAAGTTCAAGAGATTAAAAATCTTGTGAAGCAAGCATAACCTATTAAGGAGATGTCAGTCTCCTTTGAGAGGATGATCCCACTTGATCGATTGAAGGAGTTTATTGAAGGGACTATCAAAGAGAAGTATGAGGTCTCCACCAAGTCTTCCCACATGTATGCCAAGCCTTACACTATAGGGATTAATAACCTCAAAATTCCTGCCGATTATCAATCTCCCAAGTTCCAACAGTTCAAGGGCAAAGGAAATCCAAAGCAACATGTTGCACACTTTGTAGAGACAAGTAACAATGCTGGGACCTATGGAGACTATATTGCCAAGCAGTTTGTCCACTCCTTAAAGGGGAACACATTTGACTGGTATACTAATCTTGAGCCTAATTCTATTGATAGTTGGGAGCAACTAGAACATGAGTTTCTTAATTGCTTCTACAACACAAGACGCACTGTGAGCATGGTAAAGCTCACAAATACTGGCTAGTATGAACCGGTTATTGATTTCATAAATTAATAGAGAAACGCGATTTTAAATTGCAAAGATAGGCTTAGTGAAGCTTCTGCTCTAGAGATGTGTATCCAAGGGATGCACTGGAGGCTTCTCTACATCTTATAAGGAATCAAGCCTAAGTCTTTTAAAGATCTAGCTACTCGTGCCCATGATATGGGTTGAACATGTCTTCTGCCGGGAAGGATGGAATACCTATTCATAATCCTCGCAAAGGGAAGGACAAATAAGAACCAAAGGAATAAAGCAAATTTGTGCCTAGGAATGACAACAAAGAATCCATGAATGTCAATGTGGCGCCTGGGATGTTTACTATGAAATAAAGTAAGAAGAAAAGTGTAAAAATGATTTCTCAAGAGCATCCAAATCAAAAGTTGACCTTGAGGGAGATGCAAGAAAAGGAATACCCTTTTCTAGATTTTGATGTTCCTGAAATTTTTGATGAATTGATTGAGCTAAAGCTCATTGAGTTGCTAGGGATAAAACAACCCAATGAAGCTAGAATGACCGATGACCCAAATTATTGCAAGTATCATATACTTATAGGTTACCCTCTTGAAAAGTGTTTTGTCTTCAAGGATAAAGTTATGCAATTGGCTAACAAAAAAAAGATTGTCCTTGATAATGTAAAGGAAGGGTCTAATCAAATTTCTATCATATTCAGCTTGTTTGACCCAATCCGAATATGTGCATCTAAAGAAGAAGGTCCATTAGAGCAAGAAAAATCCTAGATTGATACAAATAATGACGAAGGTTAGATTCTCGTGACTAGGCGGAGACGCAACAAGACTAGTCCACAAAAAGAATTATTTGAGCAACCGATCAGACAAAGGGTAATGAGGAGATCAAAGAAACAGAAGTCGGTCAAACGTCCAAAAAGGTCAAAGGTAGAAACATATCACTACCAAAAACAATGACGTCCATTGACTTTGGGGGAATTCTTACCAAGTTGGTTCTGCATCAAGGCTACTCAAGAAAATGTTGAGGTATTATATTTCAGTGCTGGCAAGGGAGAAGCAATGAATGAAACTTCATCAAATATGTCTCTTGCTAACAAAGAAGAAATAACAAGTGAAATCTCACCAAAGATGTCTCCTGCTGAAAAGGAAGAAATAATGGGTGAAATCCCATCGAAGGCATCCCCCTCATCTTCTGAAAAGTCTATGGAACCCCTTCTTCAAGAAGTATATACATGCGATACAAAGATCACAAATACCTCAACAAGTGTCTCAAATACCAATAAGTACTCCCAATCACAATTATGACAAGATATTATGAATTACCAACACAATAAGCATCACTTTCTCTCGCAATTATCACCACACAAGTCAATTTCCCCATGAATCAGTCCAATCTCATGGCTTATCACAGAAATAAACTCAATACCTAAACCCAATTCCAAGGACGATAAGCTAAACCTATCTCAAAGGCCGAACCACACACGAACTAGCCAATCGAATGGATAAATTCACAAAACGGACTCTAAAATATCAAATCACTATCAAGAATGAGATATACGCATCAAAAGGAGTCAATTGATACCTATATTGATAGGAATGAGGTTCGGGGTAAAATAGTAAAAAATTAGGTTATTTTCCAAAAATTCCAAATCTGAAAATTGAGCTCAAAATCAAGTTCTACACGAAAAAAATAAAGTTTGTGGGTGAAAATCCCATAAAATTTGAGTAGAAATTGAGGGAGAAATCATTATTTAAAGTTTGAATCATGCTCTTGAAAACCCATAAAAATTGGAGGGTTGAAACTAAAAATTTCAAGTTAAAATCATAATTTAAATATTGAAAATCAAATATTTAATATTTAGGAAGCTCACCCAAGTAAAAATCCACGTAAAAACTTTGCTCAAAATTACACCTCCAAGCTTTTAAAACTAAAAAATGAAAGAAAATTGTGGAGTAGTCAAAAATGGGAAAGAAGGAGATATTTTTAGCAATAAAAAAAAAGGGTTGTTGACCAAGTTTGACCCATGTTGACCACGGTCAACTTACACCAACACTCTTCAAAACATGTTTTTGACCCCCATAACTCATCTGAGATTCTATAAATATGAATCAATAGTGTAAATTGATCAGAAAATACATTTCGAATCAATGAAATCGTCAAAAAATGAATCTGAGGTCTCCTTGATCGGGTGACCCATAAATCGCAATAAAACTAGTTAAGGACCTTAAATGATCAAAATTCCCTCGAGACCCCCCGAAAAATATGATAATGCCTTTTCTAGGCCTATAATCATCCCCTGAATCCGACGGAACCATCAGAATTCTAAATCGAGCATCCGAACTTCGATCGTTGACCAAAGTCAAACTTAGCTCATTTTAAATTAATTTTTTCAACTTGCTACCTCATTTCCACATACGGACTCCGAATCTGATTTCGTCACTTCTCCTAGACCAATTTTCATGTTGTGGAACTAATGTAATAAATGGAGTTTCATTCTGAGGTTTTCAACTCTGAATAGTACAAAAACTCACATTTTGAACAAGTTAAACTTCCAAAACAGATACTTACATTATACCTCTTGTATCCACAATATGCTACTATCAACCATAGAATTAGCTCAAATAATATTTCAAAAAACTAACGGAAGGGTAAAATGGTAATTTTTATGGAAATTCATAAAAATGATCGTTAAGGTCATTACACAGACAATAGACTTGCTTCCCCAGGTACGTTTCTTGCCTCTCCTTCTTCACCTCATTTATCTTGAATATTATGTATTCTATTTATTATCCTATTACTTGTGTCATACTTGTCTTATTCTCATGATATATATACACACATATACATACTTGCTTTATCTATAGGAGCTCAGACGACATATATCTGTTGGGTACCATTTGTTTGATATTCGTACCATACTTATGCATCTTGCAGAGATTGTAGCCTGAGTCCACACTGTTGATTTTCTTTTGTGCAGAAGTGTTGTGGATCTCAGAGATTGGAGTGAGAGATCGGAGTTGTCGATTTTTATTCTGTTGTTTTTTAGATTAGTCTTTTATTTTTTATTCAAAGATAGCCCATATATATTGTTATTGTATTTGTAAAAGTTTTGTACCTTATTTTGTGTATTAGAAGCTTGATTATTGACTGATGTCAGCTCTTGGGGTGGGATATATTTGTTATTATTATTGATGTCCTCTTTCTTCTCTTCATGGTTGACTTTTTGCTTTGTTTCATTGGCTTCCATAGAATAGTTTGTTGCCTATGATTTCGTTACATAATGTCATAAATTCATAATTTGATTGATAAACCTACAAGAAATTGTAAGGTTATGATTGAGCTACCATGAAAAGATAGGGTAAATGATAAAATAAATATTAAATAATAAATATGAGAAAAAGATATTAAAGTAATGACACAATCACACCAAAGCGATCGTTACGCAAAATGAGTCTTTTCGTCGTTTCCTAACTATGGATTTAAACGATATGATACAATGAAATTTAAATCAAAATCAAAATAAATATTATATTTAAACTAACAACACAATACCATACAATGGGTAACAATCATCCAAACAAGGGGTTGTATTAATTCGTTCTGTTTCTTAGTGAAGTGTTTTTTTCCCTCAGGGTTTTCTTATTCCTATTTCATGAGGCTTGACTATAGTCATTTTTATAACTATTGCATTGTTTTTTTTTACTTTTTGTGGTTAACCCTTTTATACTCTTTATTAACATATCAAATAAGTATAATTGAAAACATCTCTTTTTTTAATTTTTCCACTCTTTATGCCGTATCTGATATATCTGATGACACACAAGTAGTATAGCATCTATGCTAATATGAAAATAAACCAATGGTAAAATTCCTTCCAATCTGTCAACTTCTATTAATTACCATCAGCCCTTTTGACAAATGAAATAATTAGTTGTTGTTGGTGTATATGCATTTTATTATTGAAATAAAATATTAAGTGCATATATTAGTGGTATAAATTGTGGGAGGAATGGTTATTAGTTCTTGTAACTTCTATGACCATTAGTTCTTGTAACTCATATGATCGATCATTAGTTTCTTGTAACTTATGTGACCATTAGAGTCTTGTAACTTATGTAACCACTATCCCATGTTCTACCCATAAGTGTCTTGTAATTCATGTAACTTTCAAGACATGATTCCTCCATTCATATACCTACATTATTTTCCACTTTATTCTTATTCAAGACAAGAAAGAATTCCTCACTTATAGATAGTGGTGGTCTTACTTTGTTTTGTGAAGATGAAGAAGAAGTATATGTGGGAGAAAAAATAAGAAGAATGTGGATATATGTTGTAGTGTGTAGTGAAGTGTGCAATAGTGAAAGAGAGGGTTGAGACTAAAGAAAATATTCTAAGTCTTTAATTATATTCAATATATATAAAAGAGAGTAATTATGTGTTGAAGGAAGGTGTTCTTTTTGTGGAGCTTTGGACTCTTCAACTAATCCGGAGTTGTTTGAGTCATACAACGTTGTTGAACTGTTGTATCCTAGAGGGGACAAGTCAAGAGTATTACTGCTGGATCGATGTAGATTATGCCGCAGTGGACTTGAATCTCCTTAAAGAGAGTGAGATATCCGCGTCTCAGCCTGAATGAATTTTTATTCAATTTTATCATTTTTATTTTCAACTATAATTTATTGTATATGTGGTATATTACACAAACAGTTGTTGAAGTGTACGTTAATACTAAAGCATACAAGCTAGAATGTTATACTGAGTATATATATAAGGCTGAGATAAATTTATTGGTACCACATGTTTGATTTCTAATATACGTAGATTCTTTTTTCCTAGACATTACGTAACTATTAAGTTTGTTACTATTAAAATTCTGAGACAATTGTTTATTTTTTTTCTACTTGTAATATAACATATGTTTTCATTGTTTGAATTGTTATTTGAAGTGTGATGTATTTTTTTAAATAATACTGTAATACACTTTATTTAAAGAGGTATTATATCGATTGTTTCGATTTTTCTTTTGATGTGAGTACATGAAAATATTTTTATTTATTAAGGGTGTAAAGGAATATTTATTGGTAATGTAGTTTCGCAAAAATTCTAACAAGTCATTTATCCATAGTTAAAATTTATGGTAGAATCAATAAGAAATTTCTAATAAGTAAAGATTGATTTCTTTTTTCATTCTATTAATTTATTTAGTCATAATCTTTTTTATGATCATGCGAAGCACGAATAATTTTTCTACTCTCAAAATAATTAATTTATTTCCCAATCAAACCAACCCTAATAAAAAATTTAACATTTTCGAATTGTGAGCAAAAGCAAACTATTTCGTGACGTTTCAGGTTGTTAGACGGCTGTAGTGGTTACCCACCAAACTAATTAGAAGGAAAAGAGAAAATAAAATATGAAATTATTAGTGCATGCAATAATATAGAAGCAGAACAAAAGAAAATAAAAAGAAGAAATTATTTGTACATGCAATAATGAAAAAAAAAAAAGAAAAAAGTTAGTGCTTTCATTTCTTGACAAAAATAATTATTGCTAGATTACTGTTGTTACTTCACTAACAATTTTTAGTAGTTTTTATAACATAGATTTAGGAAGAAGGGGAAATGGAATTTGGAATAAGACGTAGCAATAATTGGATATACAGTTAGAATGTTTTGATAATTTATTGGAATAACAGAGACACCATTATAACAAAATTAATTATATACTTTATTATTAATTGTGTTAGAGATTCACATTGATGCGACCATAAAGTGAATTTTGATGTAATACACAGCTATTAAATATTTTTTAATTTTTTTTTTGGCCTAAAATTTGCACACCTATTAAATTAATATAGCCTTTTTATTTATTTTTCAAGTATTATCGTTTAGAAAATATACAACTTCATTAAAGGTGTTGCAATCCTAACTCGAGTACGATTATATTTATCTTAACTCATAAAGATAAATCAGCCTAAGACATCGATTTACACAAGTCAAAATGAAAAAAAGAGCAAAAATAGTAATTTAAATGAACTAATAAGCGGATAAAAGTAAACCACAACTCTAAAGCACCCTGAAGACTTAATGACACATGTAGTCATTGTTTCTCAAATAGAACAAAAACAAATAAAGAAATTTGAGAGCTTCTTGTGACAAGTTGTAATAACCCTTAAGGTCATTTTTGGTATTTTTGGTCAAATTATTATTTTTGCCCTTCCTGAAAGTTGTCTTGGGTCATTTTTGGATGAGTCAAAAAGTCGAATTTTGAAAATCTGGTAAAAAGTTAGAGTTTTACAAAAGAAAGAGTTTTCAAATACTTAAAGTTGGAAATATTTTGAGTTTGAGGTCATTTCGAGTTTCGAGTGTCGAAATTCAATTTCGTCAGTTTCAAAATATTGAATCTAGTCTAGGAGAACTTGCATAACTGAATTCGGAGTTAAACGGAGATTATAGGCCCAAAGTTGCATTTCTAATTCATTTTGGATCATAAGTTTGACTTTGGTCAACATTCGGAGTTCGGGAGCTTGTATCAAAATTTCGTCAGTTCCAGTGGCTCCGGGTCGTGAAACTAATGCTCGAAATGGCTTCATTTCAATTTTTAGAGCTTTCGTGAATATTTTGAGTTTTTGAGTGCGAAACTAATTTTAATGATCTTTCTCGGGTTCGGGACCACAGGGGTTCTGAATTTGAATTCTTACGGTTCCATTGAGTCTGGATCATCATTTCTAGTAGGATTTCATATTTGGTTTGGATTCATGAGGTTCCGAACGAATTACGAAAGTTCAATATGTAGATTTTGTGTGTTGCTGGTTCTGGTGCAGGGGCCACTTGTACTCCGGGTTCGCGGGCTTGATGCAACGTTCACAGAGGTCTGGGCACTTAATCCTCCGTGTTCGCGGACCTCCCTACTGCGCTCGCGGAGTGTACTATTGGAAACCTCCGCGTTCGTGGAGCACTACTCCATCCATACCTCTGTGTTTACAGTTCATTAACCACGTTTGCGGAGTGTAATAAATCCCTGAATAGTATTTTATTTTAAAATATATGATTAAACTCCATTCCACCATTTTAACATTTCAAGCTTCATTTTAAGAGAGAATTTTCAAGGTTTTGAAGACAAATTGATTGGGTAACTATTTTCTAACCTATTTCAACTGTTTCCATTGATTAATTTGTGTTTTTAACTTCTAATTTGGGGATTTTGATTTACTAAACTTAAAATGTTGATTTCTCCCTCATCTTAGCTCTGTTTTCGAAACTGTTTCCATCGTTGAATTTCTTATTACGTGGGGAACGTTATCATTCATTAATTTTTAGTTTTTGGCTATGTTTTTCGACATGAGATTTTTGACTATTTTATCATTTTTCTCCGAATTTATTGATTTTAGTATCATTAGACTCGTTATGTGATTGTGATACCATATGTGAACAGATTGTAGTGATTTAGAGTACCGTGGGAGGGAAAAAGGGACGATTTCAACTTGATTCGAGACTTTGTATAAGACAAGTGAATTTCTAACCTTTTGTTAAATATGAATGAACCTTGTATGCTCCTATGTGTATGTAATTGAGTATTTTGGGATCGAATTGTGTCATTGTAGGCTTGATCATGACCTTTCGTATTGAATGCTTGTTTATATGGTGATATAATGGGTTATAAATTAATTGTGAATTCATAATGTATGTGATCTTATGAATCATTCGATATTGATGGCGAAATGGTGTTGATATTGTGACATGATTGAGACACTAATGATATTGAGACACTGATGATACTGAGACATTGATGATATTGAGATACTGATGATTGAGATATTAAGATCATTTTGATGATGATACTATGATATAATTATGATCATGCACCTTGCATTTATTATTATTTGTGCATTGACATTGTGATGGTTACGATCGTGATGTGAGTAAGGTAACTTGCAGATTGGTGGTCGAGGTCTCTACCGGTCTAGCTGAGGTAATATGTGTATGGTCCGAGGTCATTTTCGGATGATCCGAGGTCATTTCTGGACAGGTGACATGAGTCGAGGTCATTGTCGATCATAATCATAGATACATGATGTACGTGAGACCCCCATGGGTTTCATTGAGACATACATATATGTCTAGCGGATGTGTATTTTAGGATAGATATGCATCACAATTACTTGACATTGCATTGCATTATGTACATTTCATGGCATCCACTCAATCTCATTTCATATTTGGTTGATACTGTCGTATATTGTTTATGAGATTGTACACTTATTATATTATTGATTTTGGGAAAGTGTTGAATCTACTTACATATTTGTGTATTAAGCTAATATGCCAAATGATGGATATATTTATATTACTGTGATCTGTATCTTATATTGTGCTGAGACTTTTCTAAATGCAGGGTTGTAGTTCGACAGATTGTGGTTGGGACTTAAGAAGTTACTTGTGTTCTTCATTGCTCTACTTTAGGTTAGTTCAATTTTGTTGAGTACCCTGTTGTTTGGTGCTCATTCCCTTTGCTATATTTTTGTTGGTTGTGAGCCCGGTCCCCCTTGTTAGCTTCCTTTTTGTTGGATCGAGTTTCCGGATTACTCGTGAGGTAGCTGCCTATATCCCCAGCAAGCTTTCGAAGATTCCACTTTCTTTTTATATGTTGTGTTCTATTTGAGGACCAAACATCTGAGATATAAACTTCATTTGAAAATTTTGTATTTAGAGACTTGTACAATTCCAGCACAGAAGGGGGTCTTTGCTTAAGCGTTCAGGCCTCCACTTAAATAGAGATTGGTTAAGCGATCAGGCACCGCTTAAGCTCAGACCTGCGACACCAGATCACAGAAATTATTCAACCAACACAGAAAAATTTGGAATCGACCATCAAGATTCGTTAAGAATCCCATACATACAAATCATATATGCTTCCTTTACTAAATTCGACATTCCGCACTCATGAAACTGTTGGATCACGAATTGGAGGTTTCCTTGACCTAAAATTCATTAATCACAACTAAATTAACTTAAGGCTCAAAAAGATCAAAATTATCCTAAACCTCCCAAAAAAATAAATTGAAAATCTTCCTTAAACTAAAATCACCTCCATCGAAAATTTATTTCTTGCGTTCGAACTCTTACTGTTGACCAAAGTCAACTATTAGTACAAAATAAGTTAAATTTTCAACTTAAGACCTTAGATCCATGAAATAACTCCAAATCAGACAACGACTTCACTTCTAAATCAAATTTCACATTCCAAAATAAATTTAACAGAATTTCATTGCGTGATTGGTAGCTCCGGTTAGTACCAAAAATCACACTTTTAAGCAACATACGCCTTCAAAATTCAAAAACTTTAAAATTTTTCAATAAAACTCTAAAATCAAACTCCACACGTAACCAGGGGCAACTATCGAGAAAAAATATTATTTTTTAAAAAAAAATCAAAAATGACCTTCAAGGTCGTTACAAAAGGCAATGACAAATATGAAAAGATTTCAAATATTTATTTTGAATTTTGAACAATTCAATTATTTTGAACATTAAAAAAATTCTCAAAAATTCAGATTGATTTGTAATAGAAGAAGTATTAGATAGGAGGAAGGGGAAATGAAATTTGGAATAGGATGTAACATTAATTGGATATACAATCAGATTTTTAAAAAAAATATCGAGATAACAGTGACACCATTACAAAAAAATTAATTATATACTTTATTATTAATTGGGCGGGAGGTTCAAATCGACGGGACTATAATTTTTTTATGATTTTCTATATGTTTCTTTCTTTATTTTTTCCTTGTAGTCTCTCTCTTTAGTAAATGAATGAATGATTGGTTTCACTTTACCAATCACCAAGAAATTGTTTACTTGAGGAAATATTTATATTTATTTATACTATTAAGAAGTGAGAATAGCACTCAGTTCGATATCAACACGTTTGGTTATGTACTTTTAAAGTTACAAAGTAGTTGCTTGGTCTGGTGGTTGGAGCATGACACTTTATGTTTGATGTCGTAGATTTAAATCTTAGGAATAATATTTTTATTTTATTTTATTTTCACACAACAATAGAAATGGAGCCCACTTATAACAATTAATAATTTAACTAAAAATTTGATTGATTTCAAAATTTTATAAGCGAAACATAAATTGGAACAAAGTAAGTAAGATATATTATTTATGATTACATAAAATATACTATACATCGTAATAATTAACAACTTAAATGTTTTAAAAAATCTATTAGTGTCGCATAATCGAGACAAAAAAAGGAAAATTACATATATATACAAAAAAGTAAAATGTTTACAAAAAAAGTAGCCCATGTTTTATTTACATAAAAAAATAGCCAAAAATCATCGAAACTATACATGACTATACAATATGGTTTGTCAAAAGTTATAGACAGTATACACTTTTATACAATGTATATTACTTATACATGGGCTATACACAAAAAATACATTATGATATACAAATATACACCGACTATACATGTCTATACAACGAGGGCTATTTTTTTGTAATTTTTAAGTTTAGTATCTCTCAGTGTAATTTTACAAAAAAAAAAGAAAAAAACATATATGGGCCCATGCTTGATTAATTTTTGAACCAAACTAAATATCATCTCTATTTTAATTATTTGCTCTTATTTAATTTGGGAATTTATTTTTTTTATAAGTTTTGTGATCTTAAATTAAATATATGTTAAATTATTTGACTCCAATGTATCAAAAATATTTTTTGGTCATGTGGTAACATGTCATGTGGAAAGTTAAATTTAAAAGTTATAAATAAAAGAGATAAAGAGAAAGAGACATTGTTTTTAGATAAACTATCAAAAAGGACAAACAAATTAAAATGAATTAAATATCATATTTTAAATTTAAATGTAGTTATACGAATAAGAGTATAAAAATAATCAAACATATTGCCCAAACTGCCTTTACTAGTATATTGACGAAGTTCAATTATTGGTCGACGGTAAGTTTTAATACTCCCACTAATTCATATTAAGTTTAGGAAAGTGCATATTTTATAATATTTTTATTTTTAATTATCATAAATTCTAAGTGGGGTAGTAAGTGTTAATATAT